>JANHGN010022791.1:9585-25202 GCA_024605025.1 Megaceryle maxima | reverse complement strand
TTCTCGCGCTGAATCTCCTCTACTAGGTGCCGCTCATGCACTGCAACAGCGAATAGATTGTTAGATCCTCGTGGATTGACTGGGTGTAACCTCTCGTCTAAATCTGTGTGGACTCCTCATTTTTAAAGCAGTGTAGAGAGAGGTTTTACTGTAGTTCACCAGTTATCATATATTCTGATGAAGAAATCAAACTATTACTGAAGGCTGGGTAATATTAATTACATGAATGAAAAGTCTTTATTCAGTAAAAATATGAAACATAAAATCTTATTAATCAGTTCTTGTCCCTTCTTACTTATTCTATCAATAATCTGAAAATAGTTACTATTGATAAAATCAGTCATTCATAAAGGATAGGAAAAGTGTGATCTACAAAGAAGATGGGTCTCTGATTAATGGGTATGTACATAAACATCAAACATTGGGGGGGAAATAATTTTTTATGGAGAGTGGTCATGCCTCACAAACCTGTAGAACACTTTTGAAGGAGAAAAAGCCTATATGATCTAGTCTTCTCAAATATCCAAAAGTTCAGAAAAAAATAATTTTCAAAGCCTTTTTAATGGAAGGTGCTGAAATGGATATACGTTTTTTTAACAGATGGTAAATGGTCAGTGTTCATTAAAGAAAAGGAAATCACCCAACGAGTCTCAACAGAATCTGTGCTAATCAATCACCTGAAAAAGAATGAATATTTAAGCAGTAAGTTCAGTATGATAACTATAAAAAGATAACTATAAAAAGATGAGACTGAAAGATTTGTTGGTAGATGTGGGATAACCATTAATGCAATGGTAGAATGTCAAACTCTTTGTGTTTGGATTAAATAAATAAATAAATAGACCAGAACAATTTAATGTAACAAAAACCCATCAATGGTAGTTAACTATCAGGACAGTACTTAGGAAATTATTGTGTCATGTATTGTTGTGGACTGGGAAAAAACTTTCATAAAAGGTACTACTCAACAGCATGTGTATGCCTGTAGGTGAGAAGGCAATATAGCTTCCTTGGTAAACTGGTCATGAGCAAACCCCCATGTATATACAGTCAAATATAAAGTGTAATTCATTATGTTAAAATATAAATGTAAGGGAGCAAATAGGTAAAATTCCCCTGATAGCAAAGCAGTAGCTTGGAAAAGACCAAGCATTGCATAAGCAGCTAAACCTGAACACTGAGAAGAATCTCAGCTTTTGATAGTTTTCCCCAATGAAATGACTTAATTACCTGACATTTAGGGGAACATTATTTATTATTGGAGATGATAGAAAGTACCACTGAAGAAAACTTGAACTCACTAAGACTGATCAATGAATGAACTGAACTCAGGTCATTCATCACTTTGGTTTTATGTTCAGTACCAGAGAGATTATGAGAATGATGATGTTACATGTTTGCATTGAGAAGAATCTCAGCCTTTGCTAGTTTTCCCCAACTGTAGACGTATCTACAAATTTGTGTCTACAAAACCCTGAAAGGTAAAAGTGACAGGCCTTAACAAAATAATGTGTGCATGGTCAGTACAAGATTTCTGAGTACTCTTAGTGTAGCGAAATCTAAAAGCTTATCTAGAACAAACTCTGTATTACATTTCAGTGATCTATCTCCATATGAAAAGGAACATTCCAACCCTATATATTTCATATACATATTTGTTGACCAAAAAAAACCCAAAAAAAACCAAACAAACAAAAAAAAAGCCACACCCAAAAAAAACCAAACACACACACAAAACCAAAAAAAAAAAAAAAAAAACAAACAAAAAACCAAACAAACAAACAAAACCCCATATTTTTCTGTGGCTGGACATTGAAATGTTAAAACTGACAGACCACAGAACAAAACATAACTCAATACATTCTAGGACTGTAAAATATCCTCAAAAAATGAAGACAATATATTATGTTTTGAAGTTAGTAGCTTCTGAATGACAGTTGAAACATTCATATTTGTTTCTGTACAAATTTCCTTCCCTCTCCTTTATTTTCTTCTTACTTTTTTCTTTCCACATCTCTAGAAAGAAAAAATGTCTATTACTACATGAGAAGATTATTAGTAGAGTTTATTCAAGAGGGTTACGGGATATAGATTTCTTTTGGCTTATTCTTCATCCATAGACAGGAATGAAACCTGCTGAAATATGTAACATTAAATTTTGTGAATACAAGGCCTTAAGAAGCCAGAACATCTCTCATTCTAAGCTATTCCTTTCTCATAAATTGGCCAACAGTCATTTGGAGGTTTAATTTTGTGTACTAGAGGTCTCATCAGAGTGGAAAGGGGACAATCACCTCCCTCAACCTCTGGCCACACTTCTTTTGATGCAGGATGTGACTGGGTTTCTGGGCTGCAGGTGCACATTGTTTGCTCATATTAAGTTCTTCATCAGCTCTTTAAGTGCAGCCATCCAGCCAATTCCTTATTCACCAAGTGGTCCATGTGTCAAATCTATGTCTCTCCAATTTAGAGACCAGGATGTCAGGCAGGACAGTGTCAACGCCTTTGCACACATCGAGGTAGATGATGTCAGTTGCTCTTCCCTTATCCACCAGTGCTGTAACCCCATCGTAGAAGACCACCAAATTTGTCAGGACTGATTTGCCCTTTGTGAAATCATGTTTGCTGTCACAAATCACCTCCTTATTTTCCATGCACCCTAGCATAGTTTCCAGGAGGATCTGCTCCATGATTTTGCTGGGCACAGAGGTGAGATTGATTTGCCTGCAGTTCCCCAGGTCTTCCTTTTTCCCCTTTTTAAAAATAGGGTTTATGTTTCCCCTTTTCTAGTCATCAGGAGCTTCATCAGACTGACATGACTTCTCAAATACGATGCATAGTAGCTTAACAGCTACATCCACCAGTTCCCTTAGGACATGTGAATGCCTCTCATCAGGTCCCATGGACCTGTGCACCTTCAGGTTCCTTAGATGGTCTTGGTGGTTTTACTGTAAGCATTATTGCATGATAAAGCAATTAATACATTAATTTATAATTAAAAGGTTTTTATTGGATTATATGATTTATTTTAAAATAATTCAACACATAATTATACAAAAATTCATTTTAAGGATAAATTTATACAGTATTTCTTTTTTTCTTCAAAAGAATATTTGAGATATCCCTCCCGCATTCATGTTGAATAAAGCTGCACAGGAACACACCTAACAAATTACAAATGGTGTTTTTTTTCCGGGAAGATAGTTCAGTAGGTTTTTCAAATAGCCTGAGGCACCAACTGGACTTCATTAGGCTTTATCAAGCTTAGTATCCTTTGTTGTAATTGCTACCTAAAAAGATGTGACAATCTTTGGCATGATACAGAATGGTGGATGAGGTATAGAATGGTGGATTGAGTTACATAGTGAAGAAGTGGAGGAAGCAAGAGTTGAAGTAAAGGTGCAAGAGACTGTTGATGCTAAACTTTGTAATTCCATTTGTCTGTAACCTCCCTCCAAAGGTTATTCTAGTCATATCCCTTGAAATACCAACTCCAGCAGCTTCTAATCTGAGATGTAGTTCACCAATATTTTCCTGCCAACATCAAGTCTTTCATGTCAAAAAAATTATCATGAAGTCTTTTCACTCCTATGTGTATTTCACATGAAGCATCCCTTCCCACTAGATCTTTCAATCCTTTTGGGTTTTTTTCTGTCACCGCACAGTGTCAGGATGTCCCAAAACAGCATCTGTAGCTGGCCCAGAACATCTCTGACAATTTATTCCTGGTGAAAAAGAACCAAACGGACCACCTAAAGGATGCCCTGGCTGCACTCATGCCTTTGTTCAGGGAAAAGACTTGGCCAGGGAACACTTCAGTCTCCCCCTCCAGCAGCCAGTGCTCATGCTTGTTTTCAGCCCTTTGTTGTATGAGCTGGGTGAGGACTTAAAACGACTGGACAGGAGAAGTTAGCTACAGGGGTACCCTGCTCTGCACCACAGGCTCAGATTCAATGTAACAAACACACTGTGTCAATGCTGCACAATTTATTTAGCTGCAATACAATTCTCATGTAATTTCTGTACTGCAATTTCTATATGACTCTTTTATTTGTCTCTGGTTTAAAGACAAGTCACATGGTACAGTTCTACTGACTCCTGCTTTTGCCATTATAAACCCTTCTGCCCTTACAGGGAGCAGGGAAAACACAGATTATAAAACCCCATTTCCTATTTAAATGCTCCATTTCCAACAGTCTCCTAGCAATTTGTTATTTTGACCTTTGTACATATTTTTGCAGACTGAAGATGGGAGAGGGACAGCTTGAGACAGGTGTAGGGAGTCTGAGTTATGTGCAGAGAGGGAGTTAATTTAACTGCTAATTCCCAGACAATCTTTTTTCTTTCTTTTTTTTTTTTTTTTTTTAGTAGAGAAATATTAAAAAATACCCCAACATTACCTTGACTATTGAGTGTCAGATAGAGTCCACTTTTAATGGGAGCTAGAGTTCTGGTCCTTAATCCTCTGTTTTGTAAAGAGTTTTGCATGTAAATGGATGCATCTGGTACTAGCACAGCCTTCAGACCGTATTCTGGAAATCACTGGACAATGAGCTCTCTTATGAAAAAGCATGGACTGAACAGAGCCTGATCATAAGGGGAACAAGACAAAGAATTGGGTAGATCCCAGCTCTGGCACCATGAAGGCAGAAGCATTTACTGCAAAGGGCAGCATGAATGAAGGACTATGGGTTTAATGCCCTTGGCCACCTCTATAAATCTGTACAGTTCAAGAGCTGAAGGCTGATAACTGAAGAATCAAGACATGGCTTTGCTTGTACAAATTACATTCAGAGAACTGCTTACACACACATGAGTTTCATAACATGCCTATTAGCAGATCTAGATCTGTTCCAGGTTAAAAACACATGCTAATGTATTATTCCTCAGAAGTGATTTCCTTAGCTGCCTTAGAGAAATGGGACCTGAAGGGCAGGGCAGAGGGGAGTTCCCCTGATGGAAAATATGCCCCTTTCCAGGTATGCATATGAACAGGCGGAAGGGCAACTTCAGCTTATGAATACACTGTGCTTCAGGCATCTGCTGGGGTTACTAGCACTAGTTCTTTCAGATCTACTTCCAGCACCCTGAGTAGTACTTAAAGAGTAAAGAGAATATTTCAATCAGCTGCCACAGACAGCAATGGAGAGTAGATTTTGCAGCCCAAAGAATTTTAAGACAGTTTTGCCAGGTTAAATTAAAGAAGGTATGCCATTAGTAAAAAACAGCACTGTGTAATGAAATTTTTACATGATATATGATATGGACTTCCCACAGTATAGCATGGTCAGCTGTAAACATAGCAAAGTAGTCAGTTCCTGGAGGCAACAAATAGCCCTGGCCCTACTGCAGCACATGCAGGACAATCAGGTAATCAGGCCCAGTCAGCATGGGTTTATGAAGGGCAGGTCCTATTTAACAAACCTGATCTCCTTCTATGACAAGGTTACCTGCTTGTTGGATGAAGGTAAGGCTGTGGATGTTCTCTATCTTGACTTTATTAAGGCATTTGACAGTGTTTCCCACAGCATCCTATTAGAGAAATTGACTCCTCCTGGCTTGGATGGGCATACACTTTCCTGGGTAAAAAACTGGTTAGATGGAGGAGTCCAAAGAGTTGTAGTCAGTGGAGTTAAATCCAGTTGGTGGTCAGTCAAGAGTGGTGTCCGCCAGGGCTCAGTACTGGGGCCACTTCTATTTAACATCTTCATCGATTTGGGTAAGGGTTTCTGTGCACCCTTAGTAAATTTGCAGAAGACACCAAGCTGGGTGGAAGTGTCAATCTGCTTGAGGGTAGGAAAGCTCTACAGAGGGATCTAGATAGGCTGAATCACTGGGCCAAGGCCTATTGAATGAGTTTCAGTAAGGCCAAATACCATGTCCTGCACTTCAGCCACAACCACCCTCTACAGTGCTACAGGCTTGGGGAGGAGTGGCTGGAGAGCTGCCAGGCAGAGAAGCACCTGGGGATGTTGATTGAGAGCAGGTTGAACATGAGCCAGCAGTGTGCCCAGGTGGCCAAGAAGCCCAACAGCATCCTGGCCTGGAATCAGCAGGAACAGGGAGTTGATCATTCCTCTCTACTCAGCTTTGGTGAGACCACACCTCAAATACTTTGTCCAGTTTTGGGCCCCTCTCTACCAGAATGATGCTGAGGTGCTGGAGAGGGTACAGAGGCAGGCTACTAAGCTAGTAAAGGGTTTGGAGCATGTCTCTGATGAGGAAAGGCTGAAGGATTTGGGGCTGTTTAGCCTTGAGAAAAGAAAGCTGAGGGGAGACGTTATTGCTTTCTACAACTACCCGAAGGGAAGTTGTAGTGAGGCAGGAGTTGATCTGTTCTCCCTAGTGACAAGCAATAGAACAAGAGGAAATGTCCTGAATATGAACCAAGGGAGGTTCAGGCTGAATATTAGGAAGAATTTCTTTACTGAAAGGGTTGTCAGGCATTGAATAACCTGTCCAGGGAGATGGTGGATTCACCATCTTTGGAGGTGTTCAAGAGCTGGGTAGATGTTGTGCTGAAGAACATGGTTTAGTAGTTTTGATAGGGCTAGGAATAAGGTTGGACTTGATAATCTTGAAGGTCTCTTCCAGCTGAAATGATTCTATGATTCTATGATACTGCTTACTTTCCCCATTCATGGGGAGCCAGTACTGCTGAGGGCTCGTGGTCAATGTCCAAGTAAGGCATCCATTTCCATAGCAGTACTTTGCCCAAAGAATAACACTTTTTTGAGCAGAAGCAAAAAAAAACCCCAAACAATAAAAATCAACTCTCCAGGGCTCTTCCCATCATGCTTTCATGCTTCCTTTTAACAAAGCTGTACTAATTGGACATTAATGCCCTAATTGTTTCAATTTGTAATATAGCAGTGCCATTTTACTACCCTGCATCCTGCTCTGGGGTTGATTTTGTTGTGTAGCCAGGGAATGATTGCTGTCACCACAGGCCTTAAGGGAATGATACTGTGAGGAAGGCCAGGGTCCATGGAGCATCATCTCCTCCTGTTAAGTTCTCCTGAAAGCAAAAGCTTCCATGAATATATGCAAGGTTGGATACAAGACTTCGACATTACAAGGCTGACACTGTATCTGAAGCAGATTTTTCTCTTTGATCATCTGTCCTTGATCCCTGAATGAGGCAAAACACCTGGGACAAGGAGAAGATTTGCACAGAAATGGAATGGACTTCATTTGCCACATGTAGTATAGGAGAGGAATAGCTGCACTGCTTGGGTATTCACAAATCCTTATTGAAGCACATGCATTCAGTAATCAGGTGGCTTTCGGATAGAGCAGTCCAAACTATCTGCCCAACCTGGTCATCACATTTCCTGGCAAAGACATTCTGTCTGTCACAAATTATGGTATGTTTTTGTCTATTATTGTCTATCTTTTCAGAGATGAAAATATTCCTCCCAGTCAAAGTGTAACATATGATATGATAAACTGTACAGTTATGGAAGTTTACAGCTCCTTGCTATTAATAAGTGGGGTGGGCAGCATCCCTTATATCAGAACATCCGTCTCTGAAATACAAAGTAACCACAACACATGATCTGTCAAAAACTATCACGATGATAAACAATGGGGTGAGCTCCAAAATAAATAAATAAACACTGCCAAAGAAATTATTTGCATATTTTTCTCTCTCCCCAACCAGTACTTGAAAAATGTCCTCATTCAGTGTGCTTGCTCATCCATGCAGCTGCCAGCTGTGCCTCCTTCCTTCAGCAGTAGTCACATGTTACATGTTTGTAATACTGAGTCCATATTGCTGCAGAAACCTAAGCTATGAAATACAACTCTCTCTGGCCTTTTAGAATTTTTGTGGAATTATGATTTCAGTACTGCAACTGAAATTTGACATTCAGTTGAAGACTGTGGCATTCAGGAAACCAAGACAGACAGAGTACATGCAAAAATGTCCAGACACTAAGAGACATCTCCAGCAACCCTCGTGTAATTAACATAAATCTGGGCTGCCAAAAGTACTAACAGCACTTGAAGCAGCTTTGAAATCCCAAATGCATGACTTCTAAATTTAGAGCACTGTTCTTACTATATTCTGTTATGCACATGTTTAGATTTCTGTTGATTGTTTGCAGAAGAAAAGGAATGTAAAGGTTACTTGTTTAGAGTGAAACTGTGGCCTACAATTGCAACTCAGGGTTTGGGGATGAAGAAAAACTACCCTGCCAATGCAGGAATTTAGAGTGGCATCATGATTCACAATGAGTTCAGAACTGAGGCAGCTGCTCTGCTCTTAAAGAACATGAGGCTGGAGATAGTGGTGTTTGCTAGCACACGCAGTCCACACCATTCTCTGTGCCCTGCCTTTTGCAGATGCTAAAAGAAATAGCAGGTCCACACAGTTGTTACACTCACTGAGTCTGAGATTCTGACCATAACTGTCCTCCGTGTGGATGGCACAGATATGGGAGATAAAATTAGAGTGTGGTGTAGTGGAACTGTGGAAGATTGCAACGGGCACTGAATAGAAACGCAGAACTCAAATATGGAGGAAGAAGGTAAGGACCAACATGGATTTTTTTCTTCTTCAGGAGTGTCACCATTCCAGTTTTGGTATTCAACAGATACATTGATATTTTGTATCCCCCTTAACATGACACAGCTCAAGCTGGCTACAGTTCAGTTGCTTAGCACCACCAAATTATCCATAAGGTCTGAATTTTTAATCTGTGTATTTGTTACAGGGCTTCTACTTTAGCAATTCCCCTCGGACATTTCTCCCATAGGCTTTTAATGCACGTCTGTACCATTACATAGCTGAAGGAAGACATATCCTACTTTTACTATTTTATCTTTTCTTTTCTTTTTTTTTTTCTTTTTTTTTTTTTTTTAAATTATTTCCTGTGTGGAAAGAGATCAATAAAAGATCATACTTTGTATCTACTTTCTAAAATCTAAATCTCTCTTATTTCCTGTTTCTAGGTTTATGTGCACCTTCATGAAGCTGAAACTGCTTTGTGCTTTAACATGTGATTCTGTAATGATGAGGCTGTTTTGCTTTATGATTATACGTGCTTTTACTCCATTATGAATACTGAGATTAATTTTCTCTTTTTTCTCTCTTTTTTTTTTTATTTGTACGTAATTATTTCCTTGTAGTTCTATTAACTCAGTAAAATGTATTTTGATGGGAAAATGCAATTGCAATTATTGATATATATCAAGTTTCTCTCTTTTCTCTGTTTTTGGGGGCCAATTTTGTAAGAATTATCTCCTTTTCCCAGCAACATGAAAATTACGTTTCCTAAAGCTTAAGGTGTTTTTATACCAATATTTCTTTATTTTCTTTGTAAATAATTTTAGCAGCAGTTTGAGAGAGAAAGAGCATGTACTCAGTGGAGTATACAGATACTGTGGAAAGAGGCAGATTGCATGATTCTAATGGATATCTCAGTCATAGAGGGAATAATCTCTAGGTAAGGTATTAGGTTGCTGTTAATGTAACCATGAAGGCAGAGGGTGGTAACAGGATAATCCTAGTAGATATACTCAAGTGTTTAAACCAGTTTTATGGTATCTTCCATATGATAATGTAAGCAAAAGGGGTCAGATAAGGAACACATTTTTAACCATTTGTGTATTAGTGAAAGGAGCCTAGATAATAAAAATAACAGCTGGAGATGCTCTTGCCTGAGAAGGAATATCCTGCATTTGGTACTGGAAGTATAAGATGGTTGCTATGACTAAAACAGCTTTCATACTTCCAACTTCTTCCATAAGGATAAAACAGGGAAAAAAAGGCACATCAAAGACACAGTTAGTTGTTTCTGATAGCTCAGAATGGGAAGTGAATATTATGGATGAAATATCTACAAAAAAAATTACTGGCCTGCTTGTAGAATCCACAATAGAAAACCTACTCACAGTAGATAACAGACTGTACTATTCTTTAACATCTGCCCATAATGTGTAACAAAGACATACATTTTAATAGGAGTGACTTCATCCTGGAAGATGCTTGCTCATCATCTCATGCATCGGAACATTTTCCAGAATTTCTACAAATAATAAATGGCAATATTTTTATGCAGAAATACTTGAACTCAGAAAAGATAACTGAGATTTTTATCTTATTTAAATGAACTAAAAGTTAATTGCTACCATAAAGCAAATTATTTCCTAGATATAGAGATCACAATCTAATTGCATTTACCTTGTGCAGACAGAACATATCACCAAACTACGTACATATATATACGAAGCCTATGTAGGCAGTTTTTTGGTATACTGTATAATGAAACAGTCATTGGTATATGATATATTTAAAGTGGCAAGTATTGGCAAAATATGGGAAACATAAAAATAAAATTCTGAGTGCCCACAAACATAGTTTACAAGTAAAACAAATTATACTGAGCAAGAAGCTATCCTAGTTAAAAGGAGATTGGGGAAAAAAAAAAAAAAAAAAAATTAATACAAAACCTGAGTAAATAACAAAGTATTATAAGCTACAAGTTCAAATACACTCAACCTGAAGAAAGGACGTAATGTCCAAAAGCTTGTCTGTCTTTTCCAGTTACATCTGTAATTTAGTAAAAACATCCCTGGTTCCTGCAAATTTTGCACTAAATATACCCTCAAATAACCATGGCTACAACCATACGTAGTAACAAAAGGAATTTAAATGTAGAGGACCAAGAAAAACCCTAGGTTATGTATGCTTATTCTAGACAGCAAACTGTATCTAGATGTGTATGTTCCGTATATATTTGTGGAGTTGTCATTTTAACAAAACACTGTAGCAATCACATTCAATAAAGTGACAGTGGCTGAGAGTATATCACCTTCAAAGGATGGCACAAAAGGAAACACATGCTAAAACAGTATAGCTTCCAATGAACATATGTTGTGAAAATACTTCACATGCAAAAGCCTTGTAGAAACTAATCACAGACTTTTGGATGACCACTACTATGTTTTTGTATTAAAACATTTCCTGTAACAATACAATTCTGATAGAAGATTCACCCAATTTGGTTTAACTAAAAAATTTTAAATTTAGGATTTTATTTACACATAAGCTTGGGTAAAAGTCCTTGCCAAACAACCATTTTTGTTATTACAAGTTTGATCAATGTGTGCTACCATAATAAACACAGATTACTCCAGAGTACAGGACACTTCAAAATTGACAGAGACTACACAGATCAGGTTAAAACTAGCTCACTAAAAGATCTCTGACAAAGTAGTCCTGTTTCTAAGGAAGTCTTTTAGGCATTTTTTTTTTATTCCATTCTAGTTTACACACATACCAGTCATCTAAAGATGGTACAAAAATATTGGTTAATAACTTTTGCAGATCACACAAAGGTTAGTGAGGTAACTAACTAATGAAAAGGATCATCAAGAATGATCCAAATAATCTGCTTAAAATACCATGCCCTCAAAAAAAAAAAAAAAAAAAAAAAGTGTATTAAGATTTCTATATTACCAAGTAACATACCTGAGAATAAACAATGAAAATTGTGCCTACCAGCTGAGAGGTTTTTCTTTAGAAAACCTCACCAAAAGGATCAGTTTAAAGATACTGGGAGTTAACTAACTCAACTACCAGTGCAAATCTATGGCAAAAAAAAAATAAAAAGGACTTGATGTGATCCACAGACATCTAACAAGAAAAGTCAAGTTGAAGCAGAGTTGTAGTCTTGCCTCTGTACACTTCCTTAACTGTCAAATCCTATCTGTGAGGCTAGTTAAACAGAACTCTAAGCCAAAAAACCATACTACCAGGTTGCTCCACACAGACATGGGCTGTGTCAGGGGTCATCCAGCAGAAGAAACCAGATTCCACTGATGTGGGTGATTCCACACAAAAATCTGATCAGGCAGTGATTTAATGAAGTTTTTCTTTCCTCGTAACAATAGTGCAAGGAATGTTGGTGGAGAAATCCCCTCCAGCAAGTGATGCTGTAGTCTTCTTCTGTCGTGTGATACACAGCTTAGCATGCCTAAAATCTGAAAGATTTTAAAATAGTTTGCTTGGTAGAGGGAATATATTAGAGGCACCTGAGCTACTTCTGGCAGCAGTAGTTTGAGTACTGGAGACAGCACAGCTGCAGCCAGGAGCTGCAGTGCTGGGACTAGGTTAGCTGTACCGCTTTCAGCACTGCTCCCAGTCTAATGCAGCTTTATCACTTCCTGTAGCTGAGATAATTTGTTCATAGGTAGCATGGGTATCTCTGTACGGCACTACACCATGTCAAGTGCATATACCTTTTATGGCCTGTAATACACAGGATGTCAGGCTAAGATGATCTAGTAATCCTTTCTGGCCTTAAACTGCATGAAAACATCATCAGTCACTTCCATTAATCTTCCATGAAGGAAAATAAAACACCTGAACATAGCAAGACAGTGAGTTACAGCAGTAAAAATGTTGAAAATGTTTCTCAACTTCACCCTGTTCTCTCTCTAATTCTGCCTTAAATTATCAGCCTGGGTCACGCACTGTGTATGGAGACACTGAGACACTCTCAGACTTTATTGGGCTGCTGCAGAGAACTTAGATTTGGACCTGCTACCTGGGCAATAGCAATTAGCACAGTTTATGGGGAAGATAAGGAAGAGACGGCTGTGCACAAAGAAGTCCAATATGGTTATCAAAGTCCCTGCAAGGTCACACAAGGATTTTTAGTCAGCCCATAGACCTACCATGTTAAGCACTGTTGGCCATGCAGACCTTGCTATTTTCATGAGCATGAGAGAGAAACAATCAATCTTGGATTTGCTCCCTCTATTTTTATGTGTCTCATGTAAAATGAGCTGAGCAAGTTGCAATCTGGATAAGGGTAAAAGCTTTGAATCAAAGAATCCAATGGATCTTGGCCAGTTTGTGCAGAAGTTACCAGAACATCGTCTTATTGCTCCATGCACAGAGAACAAAGCTGGAGGGCCTAAGCATCCACATGATGGGGGTTTGAGAGAACCAAGCCTGGGAGTTGTGCTAATTTTCTCTTCTGGCATGTGAATAGGTTTATTTTGGACAGCATCTGGTTTGTTGGTTTTGTTTTGTTTTGGTTTTTTTTTGTTCTTCGTTGTATGTCATGTTCCTTTAAAAAGGGAGTGACTAGGTCAGATGGACCCCCTGGAGGCAGCAGAGATTCCTCCTTTCCCTGGAGAGCAGATGAGCATGCTTGAGGACTGGGTGGGAGGAGGAGGAGAAGAGGAGGAGCTCTGGGGCTTCAGGGTGTAGTGGAGAGAGGAGAAGAGAATGGGAGTCCTAGTGAGAAGATGTGAGCCTGCTGTTCATGGAGAGACTCATGAAAGGAGCGGGGAACATATGCACAGACAGGCCCCCTTGGCGACAGGAAGAAAACTTCCTAGGGATCAGAGAGGATCACGGAGCTTGCTGCAACCACTGAGTTGACTGAAACCAAACCTTGAAGCAAGTACCCACCTAACACCACACAGGGGGAGAGGGATGAAAATGTTTATAAACGTTTTGGGTTTTTTTTTTCCTCACAGAGAGAGAAAATGTTTCCTTATTTATAAAGTTAAACGTTCTCATTTCTATTCTATACAAATTGTCTTTTTGAGTTTAAAAGACCCTTTGGTCTCTTCAGGGAGCTCACAGTAAGGAAAAAGTCTAGATCATCATCAAAGCCCTGTTTGTCCTTTCACGAGGTGTAGAACCAGAAGTAACCCCCTGTTTTGCTCCTCAGCACTAGAGATACATGAATGACAGAAATACTGTGAAGTAGTTAATTAAATTTCATCTCTAGCATAAAATAGTCTCTAAAAGATGCATGAAAAATGGGGAAAAAATAATATATTAGTTAACATCTCCTTAGTAATTCTTCCTTTAGTTACAGTAGGTCAAATAGGGTGAAAAATAGATTTTGCTTCATTGGTAGTCTTAAAAAAAAAAAGGGTTTGTTTTGGATCAAACTGAAAAATATTTTCTTTTTTTTTTATAGTTTCATGAAGTATTGCAAAAGTGATGCAAACCAAAATATTTTATGTGAGTTCAAACCTTTTAAAACTGTTTTTCTCAAAAAATTGAAAGGAAATTTCAAAATGGAATGTCATTTCAAAATAAATAATTTAAATGCTTCACTTAAAAAAAGACAAAAAGAAACATTTGGTTCTTTAAAAAAAATTACAAGGTTCTTTTCAAAGTGAAGCTTTCAACAAAACTGACACAATTTTGTAAAATATTTTGGTATATCTCTGCCTCCATTTCTTAAAAAAAAAAAAAAAAGTCAGCTGAAAATTTTCACTCAGCTTCACAAACAAGAAAACATTAAGAGCTAAAAAGAATGTAAGCACTGAACTTTTTCTGGCCATACAGACCAGAAGTGCCCCCAAAGAGTTAGTTTAGTCATAACCAGAATAGCCTACCAGAAACCCAGATCTGTTAAGAATAAAAATTAAAAACAGATACGCCATGAGTGGGGGTTTTTTTGCCCTTTATTATTTTCCATTTTCTTTTACATTCCTTCTCCCCTCTTTTTGCCCAGTCCTTCTTAGATGCCTGTGTACCAGACATTCCAGGACAGAACATCTTGTGATCTCCACACAAATACCTCCCCCAGAACAATTATGGGTCAAAGTCTCTGCTAGCAGAAATTGTCTCCCTACTCATAAACAAAATTACATTAGCTGGGAATCTCACCTGATAACTTAAGATACACTGATTTTAAGAGCTTGTTTTACAGAAAGGCTCAACATACTTGGGCAGGTTTTATTCCTTAAATTTTCATAGTCATGACTAAAGTTTCCTGTTTTGGATTTGGAGAGGGAACAAAACCAGAGACAGCATCATTAGTAGATTTCAATTATTTAAGAAATTAAATTATTTTCAGGACAAGGTGAAGGACATGCAACACTCCCTTTGCAGGTTAAGGACTCTCCTGAAGAAGAAGATTTGAGAGGGTAAGCAGAAAAAGAAAACTTGCAGCCTTTAGGACAAACTGAGCCTACATAGTGTTTTCACACTTTTCCAGACCTCCCAGAAATCTACAAGCACATCAAACTGTGCTGGAGGAAGAGTGCCTTGAGCTAATGCTGACCTGAAGTGCTAAGCCATATGGCTTGCTGCTGCGCCATACAGATGCCCCATCTCCAACTGTCAGCTGAGTTTATTAGTTTTAGTATCACACCTCAGGAACAAAGTTACTTTGCTTTTGAATCCACACAGGATCCTGAAGTACCAGGTATGCACGATTCTAGGTCATGGGGAAAAACACTATGCAAGTGTGTCAATATGGGTTAGGTTTATGCTGTCCCTATTTAGTCATACTGGATAAATGTGGACCACAGCAGGCACCAGGATGATGGAAAATGAACCAGGTAAAATCAGTTTGATGTCCCTGAGATTAAAAGTATCCACTCTGTTCCTAATCAGCTGAGTACCCTGGTGCTGATGAATTCATATGGGGGACTTCTGTTGTTTTCAGTGTTTCTCTTGAGGGCAAATCTTCCTTTTGTTAAGTCAATATTATCTTCCTGGGTTTTTTTTGTTATGATTTGTTTTGGTTTTAACCTGAAAAATAGAATTCACTGGAAAGATTTCTTTCTTTCTTTCTTTCTTTCTTTCTTTCTTTCTTTCTTTCTTTCTTTCTTTCTTTCTTTCTTTCTTTCTT
>JANHGN010022789.1:41159-72279 GCA_024605025.1 Megaceryle maxima | reverse complement strand
CACTGTAAAGTCTCCTACCCTTCCTTTGACCCTGGTCCACAGGCACTCAGTTCTTTTGTCATCACTTGCCAGGTGGACCTCCATGCATTCTACCTGCTCATTGACATAGAAGGCAACGCCCCCTCCTCATTTCCCCTGCCTGTCCTTCCTGAACAGTTTATACCCTTCTAGTCCAACACACCAATCGCAGGAGTCATTCCACCATGTCTTTGTGATGCCAATCAGGTCATAGCACTGCAGACTCCTGAGCATCTCCAGCTCCTCTTGTTTATTGCCCAAACTGCAGGCATTCATATAAAAGGATTTGAGTTGGGTCCCTGGTAAGGTACCTGGAGCCCCCTGAGGATACTCAGATGTTTCCACAGCAACCGAACTCTCAGTGACCCCTGTGCTCCTGCCTGCAACCTGTCATGACACCTTGGTCCCCTGCCAATTCACAAGATTGTACAATCTTGCCAGTACACTCCTCCCCCACAAGCACTGGCATACTTCGTTCCAGCTCCCCCTCAGTGATCCTGACTTCACCCCCACCCCCTTTCATACGTAGTTTAAAGCTCTATGAGCCCTGCCAACTCCCTTACAGAAGAAATGAAAAAAAAAGTACACAGGAGAGTCTGAAAAAGAGAGAACAGTTTCCATCCAAACAACCATTACATGGAATGGAAGCCTTCAGTCTGAATATCTGAGGGAGGATAACACAGGAGTTTTCAAAATTGCCCAATGAAATGCAGAAGGTGAACAGTGGAATGATCACTCACTGCCCTACACTATTAGAAGAGCCATTAAACACAATTAGAAGGTGGTAGGTAGGACAAGCAAACAGCATAAGCTGTTCTGTGAAAAGACAAACCAGGTAAGTTTTGTAGAGCACAGTTTTTATTCTTTAACATGCACAATTCCATTTACTCATATATGTTTAGTCTCAAGAATTGAATAAACTCAGGGTCCACTGATAATTTTGAATTGTTCCTGTAACAAGATACTCCTGTATCTAAAATATCTCCTATGTTTAGCTAGTTTACTCTGTCTTACAAAGCTCAAGTACAAACTGAATTTTCTTTTACATATCTGAGCATATGGAACACATTACTCTCATTCAGCTGAAGTAATTCAAGATCAGAACAATAATATAAATCCTGCAGAAGGCCCAAGACACCATCCTCATTTCCTTATTAAGGGTCAGGATTACCTGGACTGGGCTTCTTTCCCAGATCACTGTTCAAAATCTACTATGATCTCCAGCACTATTTAGAAGTGGCTGCTCTTTATTCTAATATTTAGAATTCTAGTATTTAAAATCAGCTATTACTTCTTTATAATGTATTCTGTAAAGGTTTCAAGCTACTTTGTGTCAAGATGTAAATCATGAAAAAGAATGTTTTCAAGGTTATTTCTGACTGATTTTTACAGAACACATCAAGTAGGAAAACTGTAGCCAGTGCCACTGTGCAGAAGCAAAGAAGAAACCATGAGTCTCCTTTCTAAAACTTGTACTATTAACATTTTTATAAACATTCCTCTGAAAGATAAAACTCTTACCATTGACATTCATTTAAATCTAATTTTTCAGTGCATTTTTTTCAGTAGATGAGCCAGTGGAGTCTTTTTTTCCTAGGAGCCATGCATTTAAATATCTCAGCTTGATCGAAAATTCACTCATGCTTTACTGAAGCTACTTATAGAAACATTTCTGAGACTGAAGGAATAATAAAGGTGAATTTGAGAATAACTTTTTTTTATCTTAATGCATAGCTTCAAGCTACATTAGCATCCACAAATAACATGGACCCATGATAATAAGTGCTGATTTGGGATGACCCCATGTCTGAGGCCTAAACTGAAACTGATGACAGAGGACAGTTAAGTGGGACAAATTTATCCAGCTTTTCACTTTCACATAGCGTTTGACATAATGTGTGACCATTCATTCTCCAAGACTAAGATTTTTGATTACTTCACAAGCCTAAATTCAACTTTAAAAAATAAGTATTTCTTGCCCTATATGGAGCCATATTTTAGTGCAAAGTGCAAACTGCAAATACCTTTTTCCATACAGAAAATACCTCAGGAGAAAAGCAAGTGACAATTTTAGTCCTGAAAAGAATCGTTTGCTATGCTTACCCACAGCAATACTGCTAACAGAGCCAAACACCGAACCTGCATTAGAAGACAAGGAGCAGAACAAGCGGGGCAGTTAAGTGAAGAAGGGGAGAGGCGCTGACGAAGAGGGAGCCCCGGAGCTCCTCTCGGGCAAGCCAAGAGATCAGACCTGAGCGTTTACAGCAAGCCCGCAGCTCCAGCATCTTCCAGCTCACTTGGGCCGCCGCAGAGGACGCCGCGCTCCTCGCAGCGCGACTCCTCCCGGGAAGGGCTTCCCTACCCACCAAGAGCCGAGGAAGCATCTGTTCAAACAGTCAGCCGGCACCGCTTCAAGAGCGCGCTCCGGAAAGGGACGCCGAGGCAGAACAGCATCTCGGGGTCTGCGCAGGTGCCACACCAGGGAGCGCCGCGGCCGTTCGTACGCAGCTCACGTATCCTGGTCCCCCCGTAAGCCTTGAAACGGACCCACAACACCCCGCAGCGACAGGCGCTGTCAACACTGGCAGGGAAAACCCACACAGCGCTCCTTGGCGACTCCCGAGACAGCACACAGCCGGCTGAGCTCCAGCCCTCCTCCAGACCGGCGCTGGTAATGCCGGCGGCCCCACTGCACACCTCGGCACACTCACCGCCTCGCAGCACAAACAGATCTGTCTGCTTGTCAGAGTTAAAATCGCCGAAGGCCGCTAGGGTCCCGTAGGCCTCCACCCCGAAGAGCTGGGCGGTGACATTCTGCAGGGCCCCGCCGGGCCCTGCCAGGGCCAACAGCAGACACAGTCCAAGCCAACGGCCGCAGCCCCTCATCCTGCAGCGGCGCGGCCCAGCTCCCTGCCACGGCCTCCCCCGCCCGCATCACTTACGGCAGCGCAGGGGTGTGCCCGGCACAACGGCCGGCTCGTTTCCGGGACTGACCCGGCGGCTTTGCGACAACGGCGTGGTTGCCTGCGCGAGTCTCTTTACGGCGGGTGTGGGTAACCAGGCGGAGACAGCTGTCTAGTTCGTCTCACTCGCTCTTGCGCCGGTAAGGCGAGGGCGGACGTCTTGATTAGAACGGAGTGACGAGAGTGGGGGATCCTCATCGGGATGGCGGCGGCCCCAGCGGCCCATATGGCTGATGTGAGCTGGAAGATGCTGGAGCTGCGGGCTCGCTGTAAACGCTCAGGTCTGACCTCTTGGCTTGCCCGAGAGGAGCTCCGGGGCTCCCTTTTCGCCAGAGTCTCTCCCCTTCTTCACTAACTTCCCCGTTCCCGCTCTTTTTCTCTCCTTCCTTTAGCCTTGCTACCCTCCGTAGCTCTTGGCCGACGACCTCCCTGTGGCTGTTTCTCCCCGCTCCGCAGCTCGGCAGGCCCGGCTACTCCTGCCTCGCCGCGCACCTGTCGCTGTAGGGCGCGTGGGCGCTCCCCAACGGTCGCTGCGCGCGGGCCCGAGTGAGGGGGATCTTCCCGCTTCCCCCCAACGGTCGCTGCGCGTGGGCCCGACTGAGGGGGCTCTTCCCGCTTTTCGCGTCGCGCGGCGGCTACAGCCGTGGTCCCCTCACAGTAGCCGTGAAGGGCAGTCTGGTGGATTTGTGCTGTGCGGGACCCTGATGCGGTGCGCTGACGCGGGCGTCCTTGTCGAGGCAGAGTTTCAGATCATTTACACGTATCATTTGCTAGCGGTGTTGTAAAGGTAGCTCGAGGTAGTATTGCTGCCGTTTCATAAAGTTCGAACAGATTAAATATTTCAAGATTGCAAGCACTTACACAAAAGTATCAGCTTTTGCCAGGTTTCCTTTGGCTACAGTTAAATTTTTTTTTTAAACACAAGAATTTCTTCAGAATTTGGGCTGTATGGCAGCTACATTGTCTAAATTAAAGGATGATGCTCAGTGAGTTGGCTTGGATCTCCACAATAAAATACCGAGTTTTTTTTTTCTTTTCTTTTTTTTAATGCAGTCTTAGGGCTTTAGTTGTTCCAAAGGAACCAGTTTCCCCAATGCTCCCTGTGGTGTTTATTTATATGTCATAGATGCTAGTAAAATTCAAGCATTATTTCCTTATTTGCTTATTTGATTAGTTCTGTTGTGGTAATGACTGATCAGACAGTGTGAAAAGGGCTCTCAAAGAGGATTGATTGATTAAAGACTGGCCTGATTCATGTTGCTTTAAAAACTCATGCATAGCATTAATTTTCAAAATACCATAATTAATACTGTCTAGTAAATGTCTTTGTAGCTAATTATGATTACACGGTACTGTTATCTAAAAATTTATTTACAAATGTAGCCACAGAGCTCTCAAAGTCTGGAACCTGCATTTCTGGAGTATTTTCATCCTGGGTCACAAAGCAGCATGATAACTTCAGGATTCCATGCAGAGTCAGGCCCTATAAGTGCAGAAGGCATTTTGATGATTTTAAGTGCTAGAGTTTTTCTTAACTGCATCTGCCTTCTATTTTTTTTTTAAATGTGTATGAAGGTGTGTTTTGAGACAATGGCAGATTATTATTGTGGTTCACTTCCTTCTTTTCTGGTTCATAGAGATTTTGTCATTTATGTAATAACCGAAGAAATTTAATCAAAAAATAAAGATGATTTTAGTTGAAATGCTTTTCTGATAAAACAGTTAGTTTAAAAACCAAACTTTATATATAATCTTAGGTAGCATTCTTATCTAAAAATGAAAATCATGTTCTTGTTTCTCAAATATACTCTTGCATCTTTATGTTGAAATCTGTGTAACTTCAGAGCTTTAGTACTTTCTTTATGGCACTATCAGAAAGAGACATGGTTGGTATAGTCATGATTGGAAGTGGCTGAAAATTCCCCACCCCCTCCTGATTCTGAATTGGCTGAGATCTATGCTTGAGAGTCCCAGATTACAAACAGTACTGTCTGTTTTGTTTTGGTTTTAGTATGATGCTTGAAGTAAAAAATAGTAAACATGAACTATAGACCCAGGTGCATGAAATGCACAAGTGATTCGTGTTTTGTAGCTGAGAGCAAAGTATCATTTAAGACCCTATCCTGTAGGAGGTAAACCATATCTTCATGGTTATGTATATTAAATTATGAATTAATTTTTTGCCAGTAGTACAAAATTTGTTTGAGATTTTTTTTTTCTTTCCCTTCCTTGAGCAATAAAATATTGTTTCATTTGGTGATACAGTGATAAATACCAGTTAGGAGCAGATTTTAAAGATACTCAGTAGCTGTCTGGTCTTTAACCCCTAAAACTTTGGTTACTTTAAGAAACAGACTTCTTTAAAGGTCTGAAAAAACTTGTCATCATAGTTACAAACAGTACTTTTATATTTTACATTCCAAATTGGAAGATGTTCTACTTCAAATAGCTGATATGCTCAGGACAATAAGCAATAAATATGACTGCAAGAAATGTCCTAGTGTAAATTCCACATGGGATAAAAGCAGCACTATACATAAGCAGAACTTTAGATCCCCGCACTTACTATTACTTTAATATGCATTAGTTAAATCAGTATTTTTATTTAAATGTGAATTTTATTTAATCTTGATTTTGTGAGTTTTATTTAATCCTGGTTTTATTCATCACCTTTTGACATTAGTAGTAAATTTCCTGTTGAATAACAAAGCTACTGTCTGATGTCCAAAATACAGACTTTGTGTAGACTGCATCATTTTACTCAGATAAGTTTTACAGAAGCAAAATAAACCAAATTTTTAGAGTAGAGGAGGGCGACATAAAATGTAATGAAACTTTACTACTTTTTGTGCTCTGAACTCTGTTATGTTAATAACTCCATTAACATTGCTTTCACTTAATTTAATGCTGATTGCCTTTAACATTTACTAAACAGTTTTGAAAATTACTGTAGCTTAGCCTGAGACGTTTGTGATTAGCTGCACCAATTTGAAATGGCCAATTTGGATGATGACAGAACCTCTTCTGCGCATGCTTTTTTAAAATTTGGTAAGTGTGCAGTTCTGTGTTTTGTTTCTGTTTGTGGCTATTTAACTCAAGAAAAAAACAGTTGTGTGTTTTGTGCTAACAATTTCCTAGCACTGTACAGTGGAACTTAAAAATTTAAGCTCTTTAGGTTCAGAAAATTTCTGAAAATTGGTATTTACTTAGATTAAAATCTACTGTTCAGATCTTCCTGTTTTGTTTGTGTTTTGTGTTCTTGTAACTCTCTGTGTAGCAATCTCTAAACTGAAATTAATCTTTTATGGTGATAGCCATGTGAAAGGTGCACTAAGAATGGTGTTTAGAATAAAAAAAAAACCAAAACACAACTGGTTTAGAGAAAACAAGTAAAATTTCCTGAAAGTCAGTCATTGTATCAAAGCTTGACTTCTGGAAATGAAGCAAAAGTAAAATAAAAACCCCTGCCACAGCTTCCCTTCAGGTACAACAGAAGCTACAATATATTAAGTTGTCAAGACTGTTACTGATTTATCTTAATATATTTTGAAAAGTTTGACTGAAACACATGTAGCTGATCTGGGGAAGACTGTGTGGACTGTCCAGTCCATTGAAACGGAAGCACTACAAGTGCTAGTGAAAGAGGAAAGAGGATTTCAGCTGTCTCTTGCCACAGCTGAGTCACTTGAACTATGCTGCCTGGCTGGTGGCATTTCTGTTTTGCCTCCCTCAGTGTCAAAGGACATGTGAAGTGTTAACATAATTATTAGGAAAGAGTAAATTTTTAAAAATTATATTGATACTTGATGTTTCTGTTATGATTCAAAATAAAAACATTTATAGTAGTTTCAAGAGCTATTGTTTTGGGTTGTCAGAAATGGCAATGGTTGCCTTGAGTATACTGAATAGTTTCCTGCCTTGCTTGTACCATTTGCAAGGCTTCTGTGGCAGACTTCAGCATTCTGGTGTATTTTTGTTATGTGAAGCTCCTGTGTACTGGCATGACAGTCACTGTTTTATTTCTGTTGTTTAATAACTTCTGCATGTTAATTACTGTAAATCCTGAAATCAGTTATTCCTGTGAAGTATAAGATAAAGATAAATCACTTCAGATGATTAGGAAATAGAGATGGGGTAAAATAAATTGATACACACTTTTTTTTTTTTCCCATTAAATTCTGGTTGCATTATATGCACTGTATAACACATTTTTTTCTTAATAAATCGTAGTTGTAAAGATTTGTCACTTTAAAACTGTTTAAATGAAACTATTACAAGCTTGTACTTATTTTTCACAGTGGTGTTATCACTAAGATAAAAAATTGTACCTTGTGTTTACTCCTAATGTTTATTCAGATAGAGGAATACTTAATACCTTCTTCTTTTTCCTCTCCTGGAGTTTCGTGAACATATTTTTCTAGAATTATAGAACAGTTCAGTTTGGAAGGGATGTCATAGGAGGTCACCTACCCAGCCTCTTGCTCAAGGCAGGGTCAGCTATGAGATCATAGTTTCCTCCTGTATGTAGTAATTAAAAATCCCCACCAGCAACAGCTTAATATGATACATGTGAACTTAATGGAATCAGACTTAAGATATGTAAATATGTGAAAACTGAATTTTACTTCTAGTGGAAGTGCATCTAAAAATTACAAGTAAAATCCTCTTTGGTGCTAATGACTTCTGTAATGTGAATATGTAATTGCCCCTATTAATACTGGATAATGAAAGCTACTGCAATCTGAGATCCAGTCTCTAGTGTTGGATTATATCCAGAACTAGTGTCATATTAGACCATGGGCAGTTTTTATTCTCATCAAATATAGAAAGAAATCTGGTATTCTCAGCTTTTTATTTTTTTGGTCTGTGATGACTTAATTATGCAAGTAAACATTTTCTTTTGTTCTTCTGTCATGTGAAATGATGGAGATAAAATTCTTGCTATGTTGCTTCCATTTGTTTTGTGATTAAACTTAGGGGAGATGTCTGTTTGTTTGGCTTTTTCCTTATTGCTGTACTTTTAAAAATGTGAATAATCAATCTTTGTTGAAATATGCAAATTTTTCTCCATAGAGGAGGTCCAGAATTTAATTCTGATGCCTATTTTTCTTTAATATCTGCAGTTGCTGCCATCTTCAAGGATATGTGGGTATTCAGAGTTTCTCTATATACAAGTTTGAGAGCAGAATTTCAAAATGTTGGCCATAGATTTTAAATCTAAACATTTAGGCAATTTATAGCTCTTCCCTGAAGCGCCATTAATGCTAATCTTGAGTATAACTTGAATAAAAATGAAGTGGATGGGAAAGTTATTTTAACATCAGGATGACATAATATCCTCAGCCTCCAGAGGTTGTATATGCATAAGTATTTACACTTTACACTAAGAGGTTACCTCAGAGTCCTTCTGTTCAGTTTTGTATTCTGCTTAGAAGACATAATGAAATTGTAGATTTTTCCTGAAACTATTTACATTTGAGTTTCATCTTCTGGATAATGTTTTCTTATAGTTTCCACATCATAGCAAAGTCAGGAATATCTTGTCTGGTTATTACTTTAGCTCTACACAAGTAATTGATGTTTCTGTTATCAGTTATTGGACTGTTTCAGGATTATTCCTGTTCTCTAATACTTTGGAAAAAAAAAATACCCTTTTTGTAATTTTTCAACTTGAAGCATGGTGAAATCATATTACTCTGGAATTTGTAAGTGGTGGGAAATGAAAAGGGATTAATTTTCATTCCAAGTATGGATCTAGTGTATTTAGTGCAATATCTGAAGACAGACAGGGATTTAATTGGACTTGGGATAAAGATTTTGAGTGTTTTCTTAAGAGATAATATGTTCATGCAGGAAGCAACACTTTGCTTTCTTATCTGTGGTTTTTTTTGGTAGTTTTGAAGTTACTGACTTGCAGCAATCCACTTCTGATAAAAGGAAATAGTGGGTGTACTTCATTCTTTGCAAGAAAAACTGAACTGCTGTGTACTCTATTTAAATTTTATATAGGATTATTACTCTGGTATACTGCTAAAGAAATACTAGATCAAGAAAATATTTTTTTTATAATCCTTCCTAACATATCATCTTATTTACCTAAAATAAAACTCTCACCGTATGGTTACAATGAAATGAGGTATTTATGAAGAATAGTATTTGAAATCAATGTCTTTATTCTGTTTCTTCTGAATGTTAACATCCAAACCTAGAACACATTGGTACTATTGGCATATGTCACTCTTTTATGTTCAAGTGCTGCTGTCTTGCTGCCGTCAATGTTTTGGGGTTTTTTTTCAGTTTGAAAAGCTATTTTAAATATGTAATTGAAAATAGCTTTCTATAGTAGGTTTTTTGTCTTGCTGAAAGGAACTATTAAATAGATTTTTGAAAAGCATAGATGGGCTTTTTTTTAGCTATCCTAAAAATAGCTTCCACTGGGTTATGGTCTCACTACAAAACCACACAGAATGAGCAGCTAGCTTCATGTTTGTACTGTTTCTTGCTTTTGATTAGATTGTGATACTAATGAAACATAATTTACCACAGGATTTATCGAGCAGAATGCTGTAGACACCCAAGCAAAACAGAAACTATATAGATGCAAATGAGGAATTAATGAAGGGTACATAGAAAACTTTGATTTTTCAGTGTTCCTTTAAACTAGTCCTACTTGTAGGAGTAATTTTAAGGCATACTTTCAAGGCGTAGAACTTCACTTTTTGTCAGTTTTGTTGAACTTTGGAATTATTTCACCTTTTTGTTTCCTCCACAGCCTACTCTGACTGGTTTAATTTATTTCTGCTAGTAAGGTTTCAGACATATAAAAGAATTTAATTTGTAGATGATGGTGCTTTGACATTTTTATGTTCTTTATTCTGTTGAGTAGTCTTTCTGCACAAAGTTGAAATCTTTGAATGCTCTTAAATAGAATATGCTTTTTGTTCATGATAACTTTGTTTCTCTGTTGGCCACAGAGGGTCACAGAATGTCTGGTAAGTATGTAAATTAGAACACTTTTATTTTGGCAACTTTTGACTTGTGTGTATAAGTGTGTATGCCTGTGAATACTCAACTTTTTTCATGGTGCAGTACTGGATGTTAGCAGCCTGCAAGAAATAGTCATTCTGAGATTATTTCACACACAAAGGACAGTGTGTTATGTATGCATTATACAGTTAACAAATCTAAGAGTAAGAGTAATTTTTTTTTGCTTTTGAAAAATCTAGTAAGTGAATATTTCTCATAAGTTTGTTACATTTTATGCAATAAGTGACTTACCTGAGATTTTTTCCTATGCATATTCTGTCCTATTTTCACTGAATCACCTTATAAAATTATGACTACTGCAGGTATTGTGTGCTTTTGCAACATAACTGAATCAATAGTATAATATAAATTACAAATCATCTTATGGACAGGGGTTCCTAGGCAAAAAGAAATAGAAAAATAAAATTACTGGTTTTAAGTTGGTTTAGAATGTTGATTTTTAAATAGAATATACAAAAGATGTGATATACATTAGAATATACAAAAGATGTTTTTCTTTTCCATTACAGAACAACTTAATTTTTTTTTAGCTTTGTTTTTTTAGGCAACATAAATAAATTGGTTTCTCTGTACTTCCCTCTTGGGCTCTTTTCCCACATGCACATGTTGTTTGTAACTTAACCCTCCCAATGAGGAAAGGAAAGGCTGTGGGGGAAGCTCAGATGAGAATCCATGCACAACAGACCCACAGGACTCTGCTCAAGGAGGAGTGGAATATTTTTTTTTAAATACTATGATTGCAAAGCAAAAGTAATACTAAGATGGGGGGTCAGGTTTGAGTTCTTAGGGGCAAGAAATATTTTCTAGTCTTCACCAAAGGACTTGATTACTAAAGCTCCAGTCACCACTCCATACACATTGATTTCATTTGGATGAGAGTCCTGTATGTGGACAATCTCCCGTCTAATGCTTGGATATGTGCTGGGAGTGCAAAAGTGGCAACTAGAATAGGAGCACTCTGCTGCATCCTGCCAGAATTGCTTGGCTGGTTGGGCTTCCTTGGCAATTCATTTCTCTGAGCTTTTAAGAAGGGCAGCTTGCTGTCCGGAAAGGGGAAATTCTCATTCTTCCTGTTATCAAATGGCTCTGTGGGAGATCTTGCCATCCAGAACACTGAATAAAGCTGAAGTGATTTATGGAAGGAGAGCAGTATTGTTGCACTTAAATTAGAAATTGGTAATGGTTCACCTCAGTAAGAATTATGTCTTTCTGCTAGGCAGTTCAACTATCAGGAAACCAGACTTTTCAGGTGCAAATAGGGAGCAGCCCATTTGTGGGACACTGAGAAGGAAAGATGTGGATTTGATTACATTGTACTTTTCTGGAATACAGGTAATTTGGGGGCTCTATCTGTGGATAGGTTGTTTAAGCTTTGGTAGTATGTGAGAACAAGATAACCCTTTTCTTGATTCAAGCCATGAAATCAGCTAGGCTTATTTGGTGGAGGGTGAAAATGAGTTTAGGATAGGTAGAACATTAATAGTGTTGTACTTCTTCACCATTTTAGAAGGCAACTAGGGAAGAGCAGTTAAATTTGGGCTGCTTTTGTTCTTCTTCCTTTTGTTTTTCTACTTATTTTCAGGAATTCTGCCTGTAGCATACTAAACTTCTAAGAAAATGTTTCTAGAAAATTATTAATATTTAATAGGCTGTCTTCAATGATTAAGCTACATTTATGTAGTATTTACTGTAGCTGAATAACTGCAAGGCATTAGAGATGCAAATGGAGGTCTTGTTTGTATGGACAGGTACTGTAGAAAAAATGTCTATAGAAATCTATTCACTTGAGATTATAGAAATCACAAATGTTGTTTGTTTGAATCTAATTCAATAAATTGTTTTTGTATAACAAACATGAAGCAGTAATTTTTAGCAGTAGTAGAGTTATGAAACTAATTCTGATCTTGATTTTGTGTTTCTTTTTCTTATAATTTTTAGGTTCAATTTATGAGCCTCTTAAAAGTATTAACCTTCCAAAACCAGAGGGGGAAAGTCTGTGGGATAAATTAGATCATTATTACAGAATTGGTAAGTTAATAATTGTTCCTACCATGAAAGATTTTCAGTATAACTTGCTAAAATATTTACGATTATGGTTATGAGTGTAATCAGCTTTGGCTTAAAATAGTATCTCAGTCTTTAATAAGGATTTTTATTTTCTGAGAGGTAAAGGATTCTGTCAGTTCCATGTCAGATTTCTGTGATAATATAATGCATGAATTTGTGTATTTCATACATTGCTTGAAACACCAGGACCTGTATATAGTGTTCAAAATTATCCTCTGCATTTGTCAAATGGCAGAATAGATTCTTGAGTTACATCTGATGGTCTTTGATGGGCAGGGGTAAAGGTAATCTGTTGGCAGTTTTTGGTGGTTGAACTAATCCAGATATGAATTGCAATTGATGTTTACATGTTAAATATCATTACTACATCCTACTTGAGGATAGTTTCCTAAAGGTCTTCTGGGGAATTTGAAAGGTGCAAAACCTGGAGGGCTGAATTACACTTTCTCCTGAAAATGTGTGTTGGAAATCCAGTCCACCTGTAGGACTGAATTTAGAATTATTTTGGATATAGTGGTAGCTTAGTATTGTGGCATTAGCCAGATAAGGCCGAGTAAACATTTAAATGGAAAAAAGCTTTCTTGCAGTACTTATAATAGTGTGACAGGTGATCAGTGAGAAGTAATTTTTGTAGCTAATGGCACCACAATGTATTTTTGTGCCAAAATTCTACCTGTTGGTTAACTTTTATGCCAGCTTTAGCAGTTTTCTTTTCATTGTGAGATCACTTTAAGCTAAAACCATACATCTTAAAAGAAGCAAAGGTTTATTTTGATTGTTTTGGATTACGGGTGTTGTTTATTATAAAGTCCTGCCTGTATTCTAAATCGAGTGTTACTTTTGGTGGCGGTGCAACTGACTAAAATTTAACTTCTAGTCAGGCAAGGGTATGGAATAGTGAATAACTTACCCATTATTTGAAAAATGTGGGATGAGACTTCCTTCATTTAAATCGCCTTATTTAAGTGAAATCTGTGCATTGTGCCTGGCCTATCCATAGATGTATTGCTTTTGCAGATGCACTGATTTTTCTTACTGAGATGATGACTATTCAATTTACTTTTAACACTTGGCAGAAGCAAATCTGTGGTGCTCCTGCTATTTATCTGTTGGACACTTACATTGCAAGCCTCAGTAGAAATTTATGATGGAATTTATACTTCATTCTAGAATAATTGATATTGCCTTTTTCAGGTAACATTTTATCAAAGTTCTTAAAAAGGTATTAAGTCACTGAGGAATATAATGCAAGCAGCCATAAAACTGTAATTTTCATTTAGAATACATAATTTCTAATACACAGATGATAAGGAGGCGTTTTTAAAATTGATGCTTGATACCATTCTGGAAAAAAGTTGCTTTCTTGTCTTATAATGGACAGATTATTGTTAGAAGGGTCATGTTCAAGGACATTAAGCCCAGTTTCAGTCTTGGAGCACACTGGGTATTACACGGTTTTAGGTAAACAATTCACAAAATGTGAAATATCAAATTACAAAAAGAATGAAAGTACTTAGTATTTTTTCGAATTAAGTTTTGACAACTCTTGCTCTATTTTTATGTCAAGGTACTGAGTTACATAATTGTGGTTGTCCTTTTTCCTTATTACTCATTCCTTTCCTTTTTTAAAAATATTGATACAATCATCTAACCGAAGTTAAAAATTTAGTTTTTATGAATGCAGAGTTCTGCAGAGTTTAGTTATTCAAAGTATTGTTATGGGGAGCAGTTGACATACCGTAGCCCCTTTTGTGGGTTGTGGTTTGTTGTTTTTTGGGTTTTTTTCATAAAAATGAAATTACTGGGTTTCTGTAGAGATTCTGTAGGGAGTGGGTTGTACTAAAACAGAGCCATATAAATAGTTTTAAAAACTTTTTTTAGTAAAAGGGTCTAATTTGACTGAAAAACCAATGTAAGAGAAATTGGTTTTTGTGTCTTTCACCTTACCTTCCTTTCTTTTTCTGCTTTATGTTGTGAATGCTCTAACAGTTTGTTTCTATCTTGATTTATTCCTGAAAATCTGTAGAAATTGGATAAAACCAGAAATGTTGTTAATACCACTGTTTCTTTTTTCCAGTTAAGTCAACATTGCTGCTTCATCAAAGTCCAACCACAGGTCTGTTTCCTACAAAGACATATGGGGATAATCAAAAGGCAAAAGTGCACGACAATCTTTACTGTGCTGCATGTGCCTGGGCATTAGCCCTTGCTTACAGGTGAATATCTTCAAAACTCACATCTCTACATTATTACATGCTTTCAGTTATGCAGTTATTGCAGTTATTAGGAAGTGTTGTTAGAAAATTATACTTTTGAAAGGGAAGATGTACAGACCTCTGTGTTTACTGCTGGAGAGGCCATGCCTGCGATCGAATGGGTTTCAGAATTTTAACAAACTAGCAAAAATTATAAGGAAATTATAATTCAGAATGTATAATTATTACTTTAGTTTCTTATATTGAAATTTTTGCATCTTTCTTTTAATTCCTCTTTCTATTGGTGAATAAAAGCATTTGAAAACAAAACAAAAAATAAGTAGAAGAAAGAAGGAAAGGGGCAGGAGTGGATGTTTTGAATTGTTTTGAATTTTCTGCAACTTTCCAATATGTAGAATCTGAGAAGATGATATATTAAAGTTGTTGCAGGTTGAAGAAACAGCAGAGTAGCAAGATAAACAGTTTGTGTTACTTCCAGTTATGGTCAGAATATGCCCTGAACTTCGTGTGCTGCACAATGATTCTTTCATTGATGGGCAAAGATTGATGACTGAAATTAAGTGTATGGCTAAAATCTGAAATGAGTGAAGACACAGGACCCATGTGGAAGGCTGCATTATCATATTACCATATGCAGGTTACTGTGCTTGACTTGTGCTGGTGCAGCTGTTCACTTTCATAAAAGCTAAATTTCTTGAGAGCATATTAAGAAAACAAATACTGTTGTTATGCAGAGAGGAAAAATGTAACATAAAAGCTTCAGAGCTTTTACATGTGCTTCTTACTGCTCTTTGGATTTCCAATCAAGTTGAGAATAAGTCCTACTGCTTAAAAATTCTTAACCTATTAATTTTGTGTTACGTAGTTTTTATTTCTTGTGGGTTTGCTTTTTTCCCTCTTTGTTTCAACTTTGTAATTAAAGCAGGTACATTTCTTGTATCTAAGGTTATTATTTAAGTAGCAGGATTTCTTTATTTGTATGGGTTGGGTTTTTTGTTGTTTTGTTGGTTTTTTTTGTTTGTTTGTTTTGTTTTTTAAGTTATCACTAACTTCCTAGTTTTCAGTATAGTAGCAGAACCTCAGCATAAACTACTAACGTATTAAGTATGGTGGAAAAGGATATGCTTCATTTGCAGTGTAGCAATCATACACTTACCTGTAATCAAATTAGTAACAGCTATAAAATGGACTGAGAAACAGCAGTGAACATATTAAGCTGTTTTGCATATATGATTCAGAGACACGTTGTTTTACGTTACAAATATGTAAGAAAACATTATTTTCACCCTGAAAGCTCAGTCTTCAATTAATCTCTCAAAGAACACAGAGAAGTGGCTTGCAGCGTTATAGGATCAGCAAGGATTGGGTTTTTAAAAAAATTTTAGACTTTTAAATAGGAATTTTTGTTTAAGTTGCAACAAATAATTTTTTTTTTTTTTTTTCCCCTTTTCTCCTTATTAAGGAAGGATGGGTAGGGCTATAAATAGGTTGCTACGAATGTGAGCACCACTATACAACAGTCTTAGTTAAATACTTAATGTTCCAAAGCACTAATGTGTCCTTATTTTCCTTTTTACTCCCTAATGGATTTCCAATTTGTTTTATGAGTTGCCTCTCTTTCCCAGGCGTATTGATGATGACAAGGGAAGGACTCATGAACTGGAGCATTCTGCTATAAAGTGTATGAGAGGAATTCTCTACTGCTATATGCGTCAGGCTGATAAGGTAAAACACTGTAGTGTGGATACAAGCACTTAATTCAAAGGGATTAATAAACTGTGAAAACTAACTTCTAAATATAGATAAAATTCAAAAGGGGAATGCAGTATGACGGTGTGGCCCAGCTAAGAACAGATGACTGATTACTATCAGATTGCAGCATTGTTTTAGGGTATAGAAGGCACAAGAATTTTGCAAAGTGAACTTAAGGGAATACTTGAAACTTTCTTGGGTTCCTTTTGCAGTTATTCCATTTAAACATTAGACCATTACTAATTGTTTGGGGGTTTAAGTATTTTTAGTGCTTAAATTGAAAGATGTAGAATTTCTTTTAGCTAATGCTGGAGCATTTTCATAGCACTGTTAACTTGGTTATTACATTTGCAGTTTTTCTCCTTACCTATGTGATTATTTTGCTCAGTTTCTTAGCAGGCTGCTTTCTGGTGCTCTTTGACATAATGATGTAATTTCAGAAGGGCAGCAACCCAGAATGAATAAGGAAACAGATTAATTTACTTATGTTATAATACAGTTGATTATTCAGCCTATAAGCCTCTTGTGAGTATACCCTGATTATTCTTGAATATTCAGGACTTCACCTTATCAAAATTTAAATGTGGTGGGTTAATTTTGCTTAGCGGTTAGCAGTAATTCTGCAGGTAGTTACACAGCTATATTCCCTGTGATTATTTTACATTTCATGTCACAGACTTTTAACTGTATTATTAAAAATATTTTTCACATTGCCACATAGGTTCCATCACTTCAATGCACACTAACTGAGATGTAAAGTCCATAGGCATGTGGTATTAGCAGTATTATTAATAAAGAAGAAAATGACACACTGGCAGGTGTATTGCCAGTTCTGTTTATGCTGATGTGATTTTTTTTTTTTTTTTTCCTCCATTTTCTCAGTCTGTTTCTCTGTAGTCTCACATTTTTAAACAATCTTGTCTTAAATTGATCTTGTTACATTTGAGCTGTAGTTTTTCTCTTTGACGTGCACTGGTTTGTTTTGGGAATGATCAGTGCAGATAAGAATAATGAGCATTAAATTAACATGAGTGTCACACTGATGACATACCGGTTGTCAGTTTTCGCCTTGGTTACTGTAAATACCTCTTTCTACAAAGTACTTATAAACAGTTTCCCACACCTGACAGATGTAAGTTGAACTGGACTTTATTCTGAGACTCTGTATGCGCTGGCCTTGTGTAGAAAGAAGATAATTTTTAGTAATATGTGTTATATGTAACTAAAGCATGACTTGAATAGTTGATGATGCTTGTGACAAAAATTGCAGATGATAGATTGTATTTTAAGGAACATATGAGTTATGATGTGAAATGTATTGAATATGTTAATGGACTAGACATGGTAACTCCTTAAAATAGTATTCATTCACTTTCTTTGTTTTGCGCTGCATGCTATATGCTATGTATGATTTGTTGTAGAGCAGAATATGCCATGAAGATGAGATTAGTATTGAAAATGTGAAACATGAACCAGGTACTGGCAATGATGGTTAGAAAATTGCAAAACTGTTGGAGAGCATAGCATGACTTGAGGAATTACGGAGAAGGATCTTCTTTTGTTACTTTCATTCTTTTCTTTGTGAATTTTATTTCCTTTCTTTGCCCTACTGTCAGATCTCTGATAGTTCAGATTTTCTCAAGTGGTTTTGTAAGGTAGAAGACATTGTATTTTCACAATGAAAAAGGAATCAAAACTACTTGACAACCACTGTGCAGTTCAGTCCTCTGTTGTTAATCTCTTGTAGTAGTAATTCATCTCGGTGCATTCCATCTTCATCATAAGAGATTCTGTATCATAGAAGCTCATTCTGAGGTCCAGTGATAGTGAACATGAATAAAGGCATTTTAGTCTGTGGTGCTATTCTTCCTATGATCTTTATGTTTACTTTTTAAGCTATCAACTTTGCCTTCTAGTATCTGTAAACACTTCACTGTATATACAGAATAACTGTGCTCACCAAAAGAAATCTTTGTTTTCCTGTGTATTCTTATACTATATTCTTAGGTCTTGCAGCTTTTCCTTTCTTACATGATCTACATGTGGCAGTTTCTGAACACTTTTGTAGGTCTATAACCCATAAGGCTCTAAAATTATGATAATCATTAATAATAATATTGATGTCTTTTTTGTTTAAAGACTATCATGTTGTCAAATGGTACAACAGTAATTATTAAATTTTATGGGTCTTGATTCATAGAAATTATTACAACTACTGTTCTCAACATAAGTTTTGGGCTCTTGCACTCCAATAAGAGCTTTAAACTAGGAGTGTGACCTGTGATTTCAACGTAGGCTTGCTATGTTTTGATTGAGATTTTTCTGCTTTCTGCTGAGATTTCAGCTCCAGTAAAATGAGGTTATGTTTTTCCAGAAGGTGGAAGTGAATAAACATACACACCTGTCTATTACACAGCTTTTTCCTACAAAACCGGAAGAGATTAGATAGATGAGTTGAATATTTGTGTTCTTAAAGTACTATGTATACTTTAAGTACGTATGAAATAGTTTCTGGTATGTTTCAGGAGCTGCTGTTTACAAGTTTTGCATAATGATCATATCAAGAAATTTTTAAATACCTGAGTTATATAGTGTTTTTTATATATATATATTTATATGGTGATTTTGTGGTTGCCAAACACACTGAAATTATTGACTTTGATTTTATCTTTTGCCTTTAATTCACTTCTAGGTTCAGCAATTTAAGCAAGACCCCAAACCATCTGCATGCCTTCATTCTGTTTTTAGTGCGCACACTGGAGATGAGGTCTTCTCCCATAATGAATATGGTCATCTTCAGGTACAATATGCATGTGCGTGTAAATGAAAGCTTGGATGATTTTAAATAATTTTATTTTTGTCTCCATTCTTTCATTATGCAGCTGTCTCAGTTTGTTTGGATTTGTTAGATGTGTTGTACCTCATAAAATAGAGATTTCTTCTGCATCTTTTGATGAGAAAGACCATTTTGGAATATAATTCAGTGATATGATTTGGTTGGAAGATGCTGAAATAACTGTGGAATTTGTGAAGGCCAATGGTTGTTTTTTTTATGAAGTTGCTTCTTTTTAAGACCAATAGATGTCTGCCAATAAATAATCCTGGCAAAAAAATGTTGAAAAAGTAAAGTTAAAGATTTATGTAATCTTGCGTTGAATAATATGTTTTTTTTAATAAAACATTCCTAGCTTAATTTTCCATAAGTCTGAGCAGTTCTTATAATATAAATTTAATGTACACTGTCAAGAGCTTTGTCTAGTTACAAATTTTTGTTTACTGTTTGGTGTAGTGGTTCCTAGTCAGATTAATTGCATAATTGATTGTTTTATTGCCTTTCATTTTCCAAAGTGTTGATTTATGTTTTTGTAATCTCTTTACCTTCAGACCCTTTTTTATATACATACCTTGTTCTTTTGTATTCCATAACTCTGCGTACTCTTTTTAGTTCAGAAATTGCTAGTGAAGTTATTCAGAAGTGACAATAGGTTGATAATTATTTGATTTCATGATGACAACATAATTTAAATAATTTGCACAGTAAATGTGTTGGATTCAAGAAATGTATGTTCTGAGAAAAATTACTTGTGGAGTTATCCTCTATTAGTATTTTGGACTTCTTTGTGAAGTTCTCTGCAAGTGCACAGCTTTTATCTGCAGGAGGGGACAATAATTTGGGAACCTAGGGAGGATTGTTAAAAGTATCTGTTTTTTGTGGCAACCTAACCCTTCCCCTAAACACGAATGAACGTTCATAGAAACATAGAATCATAGAATGTTTTAGGCTGGAAGGCACATCTAGAGGTCATCTGGTCCAACCTCCCTACACAAGGAGGGACATCTCTACCTAGGGCAGGTTGCTCAGAGCCCCATCAAGCCTGACCTTGAATGACTTCAGGGATGGGGCCTCCACTACCTCTCTGGGCAGCTCGTTCCAGTGGTCTATTACCCTCATATTAAAGAACTTTTTTCTAATATCCAGTCTAAAATTCCTTTCTGTCATCAGCAAACCTCTAAAAATAAAGTGTTTTTTGCTCTGTGGAGACAACAGAGAAGAGAGTATCTGAGGCAGTTCTTTTGGGAAGAATGGAATATTTTAAGTAGCTGGTCTGCTGTTTCTGCTATACTTGGTGCTTTTCAGATTGTATTAAGAAACTGGAGTCAGTGGTCTTTCAATATTTTTGAATTTTTTTTAATTTGGACCTTATTCTTAGTCTGCTGTGTTTCAGATAAGAATCCAATTGTTTTGTTCAAGGTGGTTTCTCTAAATTTCATATACTGAGATTATGATTTTATAGCTCATTGAAACAAGTTAATGTGCTAACTTTCTTTGTTGAAGATGTACTAATTCTCAATTATACTAGAATTCTGTGTAACAAAAGCACTTTTCTTTGATTCATTAAAAATTGATATTATGATGCTCATCTGTACAGCTGCTGAAGGTAATTACTGTTAATAATAAATGCTACATACAGCTGCAAAAGAGAACAGTTTTCCACAAATATAATCATATCTGAATATTATAATTATACTTCTGTCAGTTGATTATGCTAAAAATCCAGTTAGAGATGAAGTCAATTGCTTTTTAGATGTCCTGTCTATTGTTCAATATGCTACTTGCCTTCTTGGTGCTCTACTTGCTAATAAATTGTAATATACATAAACGTGAAACAGCTTGTGACTAAAGTGCCTATGGGTCAAAGCAGTTTACCTAAGCAAAAAAAGTTTTAATATCATAGTTTCAAATAATTTAAAAAATATATACTGTAGCAGAAGTTTTTAGAGGAAAATGTTTGTGGCATTTTTTCCTATGGATTGTTTCCACATGGTGGTAATTGGGATAGTATTTTTGAAGAACCCAAACTGTGTTATAATGTGTCCATCTTTCTTAGTGACTGGGTTCATCTATTATCATATTTAGCCTGTCTATTTGACCTCAATAAACATAATTTCCTCTCTGTTTTTAATTCCTTCAGATAAATGCTGTGTCGTTATTTCTCCTATATTTGGTTGAGATGATCTCTTCGGGGCTGCAAATTATTTACAACACAGATGAGGTACAAATTGATTTCCAGTTTTAAAGCACATGATTTATTAAGTTGTTGGGGTTTTTTTTCCTTGCTTTTATTTAATTACTGATTATTAAATAATTGTTCTGGAAATACACTGCAGATATTCTCCACTGGAAGCCAGAAAAGTTAAATTGAATAAATGGCTAGTGAAATAAATTAACAGCTAATAAACTGTTAGATATGCAAAGAGTGAATGTAACGTGACATTGAAAATTTTCATAGTTCTCTGCTATTTCTGAAAGGTACAGGGTCAAGAATTAAAAAGTCTGTTGGTTAACTTTAGCTATGTTCTCACTTTTCACCTTATTTCAAACTCCGAGTCAGTGCATTCTGTCAAGTGGAATTTCAACATAAAGAATAATAGGGTTAATTTTTCTGGAAAGCTGAAGGACTTTCTTCAGTTACATTTGAACTTACGGGTGTAAAGAAGTTCGTATCTTTAGCTGAAAATAAATCAGTTTTGTTTCATGTTAAGAGATGTTAATGTGATTAACTATTCTGTAAAGAAGATAATAGCCACCATGGCCTTGATTTGAGGGCAAGTCATGTCAGGACAACCAATTGTAAAATGAGGTTATGTTTTGAGAGGCATGGAAAACACAGATAAATTTCACACACACAGAGAGTATCTCCTACCCCCCACCCCATTTTCTTAGTCTGGTTTTGTTTAAATTTACTCTGGTCTGTTTAATAGTAGCTGCTGTATTCCCCTAAAAAGCTTAAATGCACTTACAATACTAGCATTTTTTAAAAGGGAGATTTTTTTCCCAGGAATGGTTTATTTGTATAATGTTTCTAAAATGTAGCAAATGTACACAATTATGTATTTACTTAGCTTAAATTATAAATTATATTATCCTCCAGGTGTTTACATTTAATTACAGAATCTGCAGAGCAAGACTCTTCAGTCAGTGGATCTTCTCCACTTCAGTGTCAGGATGTAGTTTTCACTGCAGCCGTGCCATAGAAATTTGTGGATTATGAAGATTTATACTAAGATTATTTTACACAAACCTATGTAAATTCTGTCATTCTCTGTATAGCTTCCACAGCTGCATATTTTCTCAGATTTTATTAACACCTTTTCCTGTGTACCTAGATAATATTCAGCATAGTGTCACTGGCAGCACTATGGATGTAGCTACCCACACATCAAGTTGGATATTTCCTTCCAGTGATACCATTACACGATGTAGTTAGTCTTTATCCTTTCATACAGAGAGGGTTTTGAACCAGTGATAGCACAGTGGCAGATGGCTGATATTTGGCAGGCTGTCTGCATGAATATGTTTGTACACAGAACTCTTGGCATTAGAGGAAATCATTTTATACTAGGCTGCTTGATGTCAGGCATGGCAGCTGTCAATGAGTTACCCTCTAGTTGCATCTGTTTGCAGTTGAAAAATTAATCTAATTGCATCTTTGCATCCATAACAAAAAGATCAGTATATGATTGTGCAAGTGAATTAATTTGAGAGCAGTTATCTATACATAAGAGAGTAACACTAGTATTTGCAGTCATCCATGCAGCATGTGTGTTCTTTATTGCACCTTGCTCTCCACATGCTTGATTTATGGATAAATAAGCTTAACACACACAATCCATAATTTCTGTAAGTGCTTTAGCATTTACTTGGTTATGACATTTACATGCCCATGGTATGAAGGGTTGCTTTCTGATGATTTTGGTTTGCAACTAGTTATCTGCTGCCTTTTATTCTATACATCTGCTGTTTGGAAACCCTTAGTTCACCTCGTAAAAATATTTGTAATTTACAATGTTTCTCTTGTGTTCTGAATATCATCAGTGGTTGAAAGTCATTGGTAAGGTTATATATTTCTATATGGTGGTCTTCACGTCTTAATTTAGCTGATGCGGCTAAATTTTAGTTAATGATAGAAATAGGAGAAGCCACACTCTTAATCACTGGATGTTCTAGCTTCATTCAGAGAAAGTTCATTTTAATACAACCAAATGCTAAATTACAGGGATGGATAATAATGGACATATCTAAAGAGCGGGATTGTCTGTTTCTTTGAAAGTACTAAATATGAGAAGGTAAATGTACAGATAATTGTATATGAGCACCCCACAGTGAAATTTTAACAGAGACATATAATGTATAGAGAGACAAGGAAGAACAGAATGATATTTATGGCTGATGGACTGGTATTAGCACAAAGACTGTATTGGAAATAGTAACTTTTTAAGATTTAAAGGAAAATGGAGAGAAAAAGACAGAATAAGATGTGCAGGTAAATTAAAATGGAATACCTTTCAGTAAAAGACTATCTCATAGCTCATTAACAAAACAAAAAACCAACAAACAACAACAAAAAAAAATCACTGTAGTAAAGTGTATCTCCTCTGTAGTTCCCCAATATGGTTTTGTTTATAGGCATTACAATAATCTCTTTTCCCACAGAATCCCCTAGAATAATTTGGATGGGAGGGAATGAAATCCCTGCTCTGGTGGATGAACCATTGTAAACCTTGTGTTTGTGGTTAAATTTCCTGTGAGTTCTAATCTGTAGACCCTTTGAATTGAGCTGTAAAACTTATCATCAGTTTAACTTTCCTAGAATCAAGCAACTCCAAATGTTTCATTCAACAACATAACACTGTAAATGAGAAAAAAATACCTGCTTTAAGAAATCCCCAGCTGTAGTTAAATACACCTCAAATACCTTAAAATATCCTTAAATGCCTTAGTATTCTGTTGTAACATGTTGATCCAAGAGGAAATTTTAATAATAATAATAAATCGGTTCAGAGTTTTATTTGCATGTATAAAGGAGTGTATTTGAACCTGCATAAGTATGTATTATCTGGAACTAATATAATAAAACTTTGGCATATCAACTCTCTGAAATGATTTAAGAAACAGCACCAAGATTTCTGTGTCCTAATTTTGTAGGATGTAATTTCTTTTGTTCTTTGACATTATTTTAGGATGAATCTTTTTTTTTTTTTTTTTTTTTTTTTTTTAATCTTAATTCCAACTTTTTTGATCTCTTAAATACGGATCTTTAATATTAAATCATTTTTTTTTAGGATTTATTTTTTTTTGTTTTTTAACATTATTTTAGGATGAATTTTTTTTTTTTTTTTTTTTTTTTTTTTAAATCTTAATGCCACCTTTTTGGATCTCTCAAATACGCATCTTGAATATGAAATCATTTTTATCCCTGCCTTTGTAGGAACTTATGTGTAAATCACATTATCACCTAATTGCAACCACTTTTAATATTTTGTGATTGAAAACTGGTTTTAAAGAAGAGCATATGAACTTGGGAACATCATTCATGGTGGGGGTAGAAGGATGAAAGGTACAGTTATGATGGGCTGAGGAAAACCAGCTTTGCCTTTTTGAAAAAAGGAACAGAAGAAAATATACTTTCTTTCCTCTAGGTGTCCTTCATTCAGAATCTTGTGTTTTGCGTGGAAAGAGCCTATCGTGTACCAGATTTTGGTGTCTGGGAAAGAGGAAGCAAATACAACAATGGCAGTACAGAGCTGCATTCAAGGTAGGTGAATGAATGTAGCAAAGCGAGTAAATGTGATATGAATAAAACAAGTTCATGAGGTGAGTTAAAAATAATAATGTGTTAAAATACTGTTTGAACTAATTTAAGGTTCTCTAAAGACTAAAATGTATTTTGGGAAAATGTGAGGCATAATTTCATCATCATATGCATGCTGAAATAACCACATAGATGCCTAGCTGTTTTGAGAATTCAAATTCCAATAATTATGTGCAGCTGCATGCATATAATTCTGAAAATTGTACTTGGAACAGTTCAGACTCTTGAGGTATGTGCAGTAGATGGATTCACAAAAATGTTGAAGAATATCCTGGTTTAAGAAGGTGTTGAATCATGAGTCCAGATTTTTCCAATCTCCACTGTGCTGGGAGGCAGATGATAGACACTGTGGAGGATAGCCTAGTGGACAAGTTCCAGGTTCTTCAGATGCTATAAGTGACTGGGTGTTCTGATCCCTGTCCTGTGAGACGGTATTAGAGTGGTCCAGTTTACTTCAGTGGAATTGCTCTCATGCTGTCTATCTTGAAGTTTATATTAAATATGAGGAAGAATTTCTTTGCCAAACGGGTTATCAGGCATTGGAACACCTTGCCCAGGGAAGTTGTTGAGTCCCAATGCCTGGAGGTAAAGAGTCATGTAGACATAGTGCTGAGGGATATGGTTTAGTCAAGGTCTTCTCAGTGTGAGGTTAATGATTGGACTAGATGATCTTAAAGGACTTTTTCAGTCTAGGAAATTATGTGATTCTATGGATCAAAACTGTAATCTGACAACATGCTTTTTCAAGTGGTACTATTGTTTTCTTCGCTTTTTGACTTCTGAGGTTTTCTTGAGCATAAAAATGGCTATAGCTTATATGTTTTAGGATTTTTAAAATATCTTTGATCATTGTAATTGTCATGAGTTTGAAAATAATCCATGTGTTTCTTCCAGTCTTTGATATTGCCAAATGAATATGTGTTCTCATTGTAGAATAAAATTTTTCTTGGTTCGCCTCAAGCATGTTTTTTAACCTATGCATATAAATATATGTCATTGCAGCAAAAGACTTCATTTAGGTATGCTTTTTTCAGGGCTTTTGCAGAGCTTTAGTACCAGTATGAGAACTGAAAAGGCCAAGCTCTTATTATATAATCTGCTTTATTAGTTTGGGTTTTCTTCCTCCCCCTCCGTCTGTAAAATTGTCAAATGTCAGTCTACATGAGCATTCGCTTAAGAGAATCATGTACTTCCTTCTCCATCTCACCTTGTACAAATTCATAAAAGGAAAGCTGAAATTCCTGTGTGTCCTGTTGTTCACAGCATTCTGGTTATTCAGTATGTGAATTTCCTTCAGGGAAAACTGAACATTTTTAAACCAGATGGAAATGGGCATGTTGTCTTAATCTAGACTGACATTTATAGGTTGGTTTTTCTAAGGGTGAAGTTCTATGAGATGAACTGAGCCAATCTAACAGACCATTGAGCTGTCACAAAAGGAAGTACAGATCTTAGACCAAATTGAATAAGTAGATTTTTGTCATCAAAAGTGGATATTGCCCCTGTTTATCTTTCCTATTTAGATATTATTGAGGAAAGCCCTGGGTACAATAAAAATAATCTCTATACTTTCTGTTCCTATTGTAGTGTATCTACCTAAGGAAGCTATAATTTTTTTTTTTTTTTATTATTATTAAAAAGTGATTGTAACTGATCAGGTCTAGTCATGAATGAAGTATGTATGTTGTCAGTGATTGTGAACACTGAACTAGTCACTTAAGTTGCACTATTACGTATGCTGTGTTCCTGGTCCTTAAAACTCAAACTGTAACTCTACACATGGTGTGTCTTTACTGTCAGAATTAGAAGTCAGTTCTTGTCTTTTGTTGAAAGAGGCTTTCTTTTAGAATATAAATTCCATGAATAATAACTGCAAATTATGGCTTGTGTTAGAAGATGCAGATATTTTAAGTCTTTACACGTTCTTGGTATTCTATTCTAGTACAGGTGTAACCACTTCTAATAAATGATAAATAGTGAAACACTCTGTGGACCAGGTCTTCACTGATGTATGCAAATTGGTGTCTTTTACTGGTTCAAAGGCAAGATTTGTAACAACTTTTATTATAGTGTGATCCCCTTCCCATACGGCTGAACTTCTGAAAAATTAATATGTCCTGTAACCATTTGATCAAGCTGTTCTCCAGGCATCTGCTGAGTACCTCTGCAAAATGTCTTTGACATCTCCCATATGTACTGTGAGAATAATGAAGCTGCTGAAGTGCAGTATTTTCATATTCCAAATCTAAGACTATAGAGCCTTAATCTTGCTCTTCCCTGTAAGTGTAGGTATTATATTGCTATAGTGCTGTCCTCCCTTGTTCTATTTTGTTTTGTCTAGTTATAAAATTATTATTGTTCTGGGATATTTTTGTAGTTGTTTGTTTGGGTTTTTTTTAGCATCCCTTGTGGTGTTTGTTGTTCAAGTTGAACTGCACAGTACTTGGATGGAGGCAAGAAACTGAATGGGAGGAATATGCGATGTATATGCTTTAAAGTGTGTTTTTGACTAGAAGATGCTGAGAATATGCAAATTTAGTGTTTTCCCTCAGGTATTTTGCTGGGAGCATAAATCTAACAAAAGTTACTAGGGATTATGAATGATGTTTAAGGGAATTTTCTAATGCCTTTCCAGCAAGCTGGAAGTACAATTTCTCTAGGTTAGTCTCATCTTCCCCTGCCCCAAATGTGGATCATGGTTAAATGTTAGCCATAGTGTTATGATTGCAAGACTGCTCTTAATAATCTGTGACAAATCACAATAATTGGTGGCTTACAGTAAGGTCTACATATTGCATCTGGGGAGGTTTGGTGTGGACATTAAGAAGAAACCTTTTCATTTGAAGCACACTGAAGCACCAGAGCAGTATCCCGCTCCACACTCAAAGTTACAGAACATCCATCCTTGGGAGTTTTTTGGCATTTGTCTAGATGAGGTGATGCTTTACTTGAACTGGTCTTGTTTATTATATATGGCTTCAAGTGAGATTTCATGTTGGACTAGATGAGTTTTGTATGTCCTTTCCAACCAATGACTTTATGATCCTTTGAAATTTACAGATGAATATTTAAAGAGGATTTGAGTTAGGCTTTGTTTTGGGCACCATCTCCTAGTAAGCATCTTTTTCTCTAGGAATAGAGGGTAGAAGGTTAACACAGCATGTTCATAATGGGTTGCTGAGTGGAGGAAGGAACATAATTGCTGAAATACATTTTGCCTTTCATTCATGTAAAACAGAAATTATTTCAAGGAAGGAACACATATTTGTCTTCAGCTTTTTTCAAGCAGTATCATCCTATTTTGTAGATAAGAGTTAGTAGTTTTACATTATCCGAATACCAGTGGTTGTTGCTGTTGAACAACTATTACTTTTCTGCCTTTTGTCAGTATTTTTTTTCCCACTCTGAAAATATCTGACTGTTGGTATTGGAACTGGTTTTGGAAGGGAAGAAAAAGAATAAGAGATTTTTGATGTGAATATAGATTTAATTGTGAGGGATTTATCTGATTTTCATTTTCTTTGTATTCAGTTTGATAATACTTAAATCCTATGAAATGTTCTGTTCTGAGTCATAATGCCAATGTGTTTGATCAATTGGCAGGTGATAATTAAAATAGAGCTATTGTTAGAACAATTACATTTTTGTTTGGGTATTTGAAACAAAGCCAGAAAAAAATAATTACATTCACAGCACTTCTGAGTTCAGTTTATTCCTTCATCACATTCTCCAGTAGCAAAAGCTTTCATCAGCAGAAGATACGAAACTGAGGGATTTTGCTGTTTGATGGCAGCTGCTCAGAGCAGAACTTAGTTAACCTAATCAGCTTTCTCTTGTTGAACTAATTAGAATTAAATTCCGGGAGTAGTATTTCTGGCAATGTTTCAGAAAGAAAGATGGAGTTTTATAAACATGTTAGTAATACTTAAAAAGACATAGAGTCTGAAAGCAGTGTCAAAAGTACTTCTATTATTAAAACCAACCCAGATAAAAGAGTAGTTAAAGTACAAATTCTATAACTCTACAGTGATTAATTTTTTTATTATTATTTTTATTTTGTAATCATAATTGAATGCTAGCTTGAAAATATGGATAGTTAGTAAACATTTGAAATTTGATATTTCACATTAATAAATATTGCAAATCAGTTTATTTGCAGTAAGATAAAGAGTTTGGTCTGATCCCAAAAAGCTGCATGGAGTATAGAAGAATAAAGGTTAAAGCACAATTTCCATTTGCAGTTTTCTGACAGCTTTGGCTATAATTTTTTGGGGCTGAGTAGTGCAGTTGTCAATACTATCACAGTTTCTCCTACACAGAAGATGGGGATTATTAGGGATATTTTTTCTAATATTTTTTCCTAATTCAATGTTGCTTCATTATTTTTAGAAACAAAATATCTAGGACCTTCTAGTTCAGAAAGTACATATGTTTTACTACTTACCTGCAAGTGAAGTGTGGCCCTCATACTCTTAAGGATGTTTCACAATCACGACTATCTCTGCACCAGTATTGTTCCCATGTTATGTGGGCACATGGATCCTCTGAGAAACCTTTTTTGTTGTTGTTCCTTGTTTGACGATGCTGCATAATTTTTATCCTTAATGAAAGATGGCAAGAAAAAGGGAAGTGTCGTTGGCCAAGTGGACAATTGGTTTTAGAGAAAAAAGGATAGAAGCTTTTAGTTCCTTTTTGTCCTTGTTTTTTTTTTTTTTTTTTTTGGTTTGTTTTTAAAGAGACTATTTCAAGGAATTACTCTTCTGATAAATAAACTGTTAAATTAATTGGTATATTCTGTTTTTCCCAGTTTGTAAAAATTCAGACTTTTCAAATATCCATATATAGCAGTGTAGATATTTATGAGAGTTCTTTCTTTGTTTTGTGCATGTGTTTAGTCTGCTTTTGTTTATCTCTAAATTTGTGTATTGTGCCCCGTTGGAGAAAACACAGTAGCTACATCTAAATGGTTGTTAGCTGTGGACAGTGTCAACAACTTCCTCTCCCTTATGGGGAAAGGTTTTATGGAAAGATGAACCTTTCAGCTCTTTTTTCACTGATTTTCATCTTGCCGAGGTTGGAGGCATTTTTCCTACACGGTTGATCTATGTCCTTGTACGATGTTCTGTCACTTTTGTTTACTGTTATGGTCTTTTTTTAACTCTGAATCTTCTGTCATGTCAGGCTGATTTGTTTTGCTTTTTCCTTTTTCAATCTTTTGCTATATGTCTTCAGATCTGTTAACTTTTTAAGATAACACGGTAGATATCTATACTTTCCTATTATTCTGCTGTCTTCCTTTTCTGTTGTCTCATTTATTGTCATCATTTGACTAGAAATATTTCTATTGTATTGTAAGCTACTTGGGAAGCAGAGCTATATAAAGCAATGGGCAGTTAGAGAGAAACATTAAGCTTGATTTGTAAGGAGGAGATTCAAAACTAGGGCAGACATTTAGGGGATGGCACATAGGGTGTCAGTGAAGTCAGTAAATCACTACTGTAGTTTAAATGAAGAAACACATACAGTGCCACTGGCCCATGCACCTTTAGTTAAGTGGGGACAAAGGCATAATTTAAAGTTTTAGTTTTATGAATAAAGTTGTGACAAATACACTAGGCTTTGTTTTACTGGATGCTGAGAATCTATTTTACCAGATTGCCTTGTAAAAGGTGTTTTATTAGCTAGTCTTCTGCAGTATTTCTAGTTCCTGTGTTTTTATGTCACCACTTAGTAAGCAGTGCAAAGTCATTTTCCTACTTTGAATACTTTGATAGTAGAACTGTCAAATATCTGTTAGTGTTATATATAATGTTTTTTAAATCTAGCACTGTTGGGAACTAGCTCATTTAGTATTTTATGTTTTGATACCCTGTGACTTAAACATCTAGAGTTTTCGAATCTTTGTTCAAAATTTTAGCATTTTATCTGTATGTGAATGCTTTAGCTACTTATTGCAGTTGAATGGACATGTGTGAAGTTGGCCTAGCAATAATTATGTATTCTTTAAAACAATGTTTCAAAAATCTGCTCTCTGCCATGCTACAAATTTCATATAAACTTGTCAAATGCATATAGATTTCTATTAGGTAATCTTGAGCTTTAAAAAATAAAAATCATCAAAACTGTGTCTGTGCATTGAGAAGGAATGTGTCTTCTCTTTTAAGAGAAAGTAGAAGACTACATATTTTTAATAAAAAAGCTGTGTAAAAGTCTTGTGTATATTTTTATACATACTATAAAATTTTCACAATTGGTAATTATATTTTACTATATGATTTGAATTTTAAAGTATGTAATAATTAGTAATTTTGGTGCTTAATGTCTTTAAACATGAATTTGCTATTTTGAAAGCTTATTGGTAGTATTTCTGGGTCTTGTTTTCTTCATGATGGATACTGGTCAT
>JANHGN010022789.1:0-41059 GCA_024605025.1 Megaceryle maxima | reverse complement strand
GGTCATGGAGTGATGACAAAAATGACATTTTGCTATATGGTTGATGTTGGATAATCCTCCTCTTCTGAACCCAGATTGATGAGTTCATTTATTATATCAAAAGCTAGTCAGAAATCAGTCTTTTAAAGTTTAATGCTTGATAGCTGGATTGAAAGGTTGTGTTCAAGTAAACCCTCTCTTAATATACTATAAGCAAGACCTTGAAATACACAGTGCCAGATGTCCAGTAGCAAGGTGAGAGCAAAAGTACTTTTTTCAGATGGTCTCTGACATTCAAAGACAAATAAAAAAGATGAAAAATATTTATTAAAAAAACCCAAACAAACAAACAAAATGAAACAAAGCACAAAACAAAAACAAAACCCAAAAATCCTATCAGCCCACCACCAAACACCCAAATTTGCTGCATCATCATTTCGATCACGTAAAGGTTAAGCACAAAATTAAAATCAAGAAAAGTCATACCTCAGAAAGTTGTCAAATGTATTAAATTTTAGTCTGGGCTTGAATTATGATACCTCTGGTTTTATGTTGTTTTGTTTTCTTCTCAGCTCCGTGGGGCTGGCAAAAGCAGCTTTAGAAGCAATTAATGGTTTCAATCTCTTTGGAAATCAGGTAATAAAAATATTTGTTTTCTCTCGTGTTTGTTTTTTTGTGTGTGTGGTTTTTGGTTTTTTTTCTAGCAATCATGATTTACATTGTGGATCAGAGAATATTTAGAAATATCTAACACAGTTTGTTAGATCCCAGCTTAAAAAAATTTGCAAACCAATTACTCCTGTTTCAGCTACCAAAATCTGTCTGATAAAATCATTAGTGCCCTTACTGTCAAGAGTTACTTTTTTTTTTAATTAAAAAAAAAAATCCTCAATGATTGCAGCTTATGATGAAAAAGAACTTGGGTACAAACAAGGTTTTTCTTACAGAATTGTATCTGTTGATCGTAATACGGTATATCTCTAACTACAAGCAATATCTTTCTTCTGTCTTCTTCCTTCATGTGGCTTTTGATCAAGACTTTAAACAAGCTACTTGTACATAATCCCACTGTTTTACTGGTTTTGAATTTCAATATGTTGTGTAGTGTCAAAATCTTTTCTTATCCTTTTACATGTCTTGAATCAATTAAGAAAGCAAGAGTTTTCTTAGATTTTTATCTGACTTGGATTCCTGTTCTATGTGCATCTTTTTTTAGGTGTTACACCCACAGTAGTCTATAGGTAAAATTAAAGAATACTCTTCCAAATCAGTGGTCTAGAAAATGTGCAAATGGAAGAGATGGGTCATTGTCAAGCTATGAGAGTTACTAATGAATGGAAATGAAGGGTAGAAGTGCAGGTAAAAAGAAAGTTGGATGGCATCAATTGTGTGTGGAAAGAGTTACAGAACTTGCTGGTGAGGGTTTTTTAAAGTAAATTTTGTGGAAGGGAGGATAGATTGGTAACAACGTGGTATGCTCAGTACACTTAGTAAAGCTTTCTGTATTGCAGTTTTCTTGGAATCTTTCATCCTTTTTGACTTGTACCTGATGGACCTTGCTTACAAACCCAAATGTCTGTATTTCATACAGAGTAAACATTAATTGATGAAATATACTTTATGTCTTCTTAGGGCTGAGTAACATCTGAAACTTAGTTTAAAAAAATGATGTGCATTGACATGAGTAGCATAATTTTATAGTTATTTTTGTCTGAAGTTAGTACATAATCCTTTTGAGTTTTGATAATATTATGTTGTGAACTTAAAGTACTGTTTTCTGTTTTGTTTTTTGTTGTTGTTGGTTGGTTGGTTGGTTGGTTTTAGGTTTTGAGTAAAGTATATTATTTCTGGCTTCAGGGTAGGATTTTTTTTAATTATCCATCCCCTTTCTGTGGTCTTCTTTTGTCTTGTAAGATGTAGAAGACTTCCAGATTGTAATATTTGCCCGTTTCAAATATTCAAGCTTAAGAAACTTGGTTAAATGCACTGTTTTGCTATTGGTAAAATGGAATGTGTGGATCAAACCAGTCACATAAAATAATTATTAGCAATATTGGACAAAAGGTTCTTTGTTTTAGTTTATTCACATAAAACCCCAAATGTTAAACATGACATTTTTAGAGTTATCAAGATGCCTATAATGAAAAATTTAAGTTACCATTTATTTTAAAGAATGACTGACATAGATGTACAACCTATTAGTCTTATCTATTGATGAGAAGCTATACCACTTACTATTATTAGTTCCTTCTTTGTTTTATGGGTATAATCCAAGAAATCCTGCTAAACAAGGATTTCTGACTCTGTATTAGGCATCCGTTGCAATTTTTGTTGATATCTATAGATAGTGGAGTGTTTTTTTTCATTGGGTTTGGGTTGGGTTGGGTGTTGTGGTTGTTTGGATGTTGGTTGGTTTGGTTTTTTTTTTTTCATCTATATATTTGTAATGTAGTACAATAGACTTGTTCTGTTTAGAATCCACCCCTCAGGAAATACTGATGGCTGTTTACCTATGAATGGAGAAGTATGAAAGTGCTCTTTATGCATACACAAATACACTGTTTAAAAAAAATTGAGCCATTTGGTCTTTTTTTGGTTTACTTCAGGTACATTTTAAAAGCTGATGTTACGTGTTAGGAGCTAGTAAGGATCTTGGACAATAATCAGACATTATACACACATATTCAGAATTTCAGAAAAAACCAATTCATCTGCAATCTTTGCCATCCCAGCAGTCTCAAGCACCAGTAAATGCAGCTGCTGGTTTGTTGGTTTTTTTTTCCCAATGACTTTTTTTACTAAATTCTGAAATGGATGAATAAATTGCTGAAGCAAAACTGGTTTAAATGCTTTGTGAGTTTACTTCCAGGATATTTAGCATAAACAGAAACCATTTTGACCTTCAGTCTGCAGCAGAGTTTGCTTTGTGCTTTGCTCCAGCTGTGTTCTGATAGCTTTGAGAAATCCTGCTGAGCCCCTCAAGAGAAACTGGTTTCCACCTGCAAATACACTAGTGCAACCTGCATAAATCATTGCTGGGAACGGCAGACTGCTCAGCTTTTCCATTCAGATATCTCCACTCACACTGTGGATGCTGGAAGAGAATAATAATACAAATATGTAATATTATAGTTGTGCTCTCACACATGCATGTGTGTTACATATCTTTGATTATATCATGATAGGGCAGTTGCCTTGTGTATTCATGGATGCATGCAGAGAAGACAAAACAAAGGTCACATACTGATGTTCACGTTAAACTGTTCCTTCCCTCCTTTCTTGAATTCTAGAAAACATTAAAAAATAATATATTCTATAATACTACTATTTCTTATATAACAAAGTACTGCTTAACTGTTATCTAAATATTTTTAATGCATCCTTTGCTATACTTTCTAGGTGCCAGATACAATAAAGAACAATTGTGACTTGAAAAATTATAGGCTTTTTCTTTTTTAATCTTACTTTTATAACTTTTGATGTAAAAAGGAGTTAATTTATGGTTTTTAAATGATAGAAGTATTCATACAAGAAATATTTAATAAAAAAGTGGGAACTAAAAGTATAAAAATACAAATACAGTAAAGCTGTAAGCTTAATGTACCCTCAGGAAAAGATCTATTTGCACATTGAGAACAGAATTTTAAAACAGATAAATAAGCTATTTAGGTCCACATTATTTTTCTTTATATCCTAGCCTATATTTCTTACATTTATTCCCAATGTATTATATATCTCTGAAACAATAGTTATAGATCTATATGAAGTAGTTAATATGTATGACACTGACATAAGAATTCTGTTATAATCCTTAATTGTGTATTGATCATAGCCAGGCCCTGAAATTGTATCATCCTAAATTCTGCTGAAATTTGTATGGTAGAATTGTAAAAGTGGGCCTGATTTTTACACTTAGGATGCAGCGTGAATTGTGTCAGTCTTTTTTTACTTAATCACTTTAGAATCATCACTAGTAAAAGTACTGTTATTTATTTTAACTCTTTGTGGGCTTGATATGGTTAATCCAAACCTCTGGTTTCAGAGTATTACAGAGTCTAAGTGGCTTAGAATGTGTATCATTAATGGAATAATTCCATTTTAACTAAAATACTTTTTACAGAAAATTATATTTCAGCAAAATACTACGTAAAGGGGTGTGCATTTACTGGCAATGTGAGTTAATGAATTAATAAATTACATGCATGGTGTCTGCATGTATGCACCAAAATGAGACTGCTAGTGACAAGATGAACACTGTTTCAAGTTTGACCTAGTCATAGTATAACTGATTGTTTGTATATATGCTATAAATCTTCTATTAGTCTGTGGAAAAAAAATAGAGGTTAAAAATATATCAAGCCTTTGTAAGGTGTCCTTGCTAGAAAATGTTCTAATCTGTAGAAAAGTAAAAAACTATTAATTTAAAAAACAAGATGCTTGTGGTTTTATGAAATGCCAAATAGTCTGCTTTTGAATCCCTGAAGAATCCTTTACTGAAGCACAAGTTTTGAAACTGCATGTTCACACATGCAGACAGATTGTGGATGAATTTAGAAATTTGTGAATAATCAGAATCTGGACTAAGGAGAAAGTAGTTTCATAAATCATGAAAACAGATGTGATGATTTGTGTACATTCTTAGCACTGTTCAGTATATCATAGTAGAATGATAAGGAGAACGGAGAGATTATTTCCCATGCAGTCAGTGAAAAAAGGTGTTTTGTTTAGCCTAGCAAAGCAGAAGCTGAGTATTTTTGTATGATAGCTATATATAATTAGGATGCAACTAAAGAGTAAGAAAAAAACTCTGTTGTTTGGAAAGCCCGATAAATGAATGCTAGTACTGGCACAAAGCTACTTATGTAGACGCTTGGTTGGAGATTAAAGTTCTTAATTGGAGAGGATGGGTTCTGTAACTGTCTTCTGAAGAGAATCGTGTACTAAAATAACTTGCTGCTTTTTGGGAGAAATGTGAATTTATGAAAATTTATATTATGGTATTTATGAAGTAGTGGAATGAGTTCCATGTTGAATGTGTCTTTCAATGTGATAGTGATATTGAGATTCATTACGAATTGCAACATATATTAAGATATCCATTCATTGACAAATCACATTGAGTTTCCAAAAACTTGCCCACTGATAATACTTAAGTGTTGACTCTGTTTAAAATCTCAGCTATGGGAATTTTTCTGAGTGTTGCAGGAAGTATAAAAAAAGCTGATGGATACAGTGTAAAATTAGAGAATTTTACTAGGAAAGGGGTTTTGCTAAGGAGTAGTTGATAACATAGACACTACAATAGCTGAGAAGTAGACCATTCTTATTTGCTGTAGAAATCCTTCTCCAAAGCAGTGCCTCATAGTTCTGACTTGTAACAAAATAGTCAACATTACTATTTGGAACACTTCTTGCAGTCACAGGGAGGGACAGCTACATTTGTTTTTGTCCTGAATACAGTCATCATTTTCCAAGAAGCAAGGGAGGAGTTCATAACTTGAATTAATCACATAATTCATAATCATAAGTAGATAAACCCATCAATTTTTTGCTATATTTAAATGTTTGGAAATTCAAACTGTTTCCAACTTGCTCTGTTACATTTTTCTGATTAAAATTGCCAGCTACCAGACTGTTACAGCATAACCTAAATAAAGCAAAGAACCAGTTTGTTTCACGAGGATATGCTAACCGTTATTCCCTTCCCCTTAGATAAATTTATGTTCTGTTTACAGGGCTGTTCTTGGTCTGTCATATTTGTGGATTTTGATGCCCATAACCGTAACAGACAGACTCTCTGTTCATTGCTACCCCGAGAGTCAAGGTCTCATGTAAGTAAATTCACCTCAACAGTGTGTGGATAAAATAAATGGATATGAACGTAATCCTTAGTTCTATTATGGCCATTATTGTCTGCTTAATAAAGATAGGAATTTGCTGGGAAGATGTTGAATTTTTATTTCTTAAATGTCACTGTGATGTAGTTGTTTCTCTGAAGTGGAATTACAATGTCATTATTTTATGAATATTTCAATTGTTAGCTTTCTAAACAATTTAAAAATAAAATTAAAAATAATAGCTATCTACAGTACCTTAAGTAGGGTTTTCAGTCCTGGTGATTGCTTTTGTTTTGGCCTAGTTGCCACTATACACTCAGTGCCTGCTTTTTTGCAACACTTTATTTTAGCTTTAATTCATTCTTTTGCCAAGAAAAGAAGCCTGTAAATTTAGTTTATTATAAATTGCTGAATATGGAGGATTCTTTGTTATTATAAGCTACTGTTACAAATAAATATTTACTCAATAAATCTAAGTGATAAGTATACATTAATTAAAAAAATAATCTATTTCAGTACTGGCATCAAAGGTACATTTGGCTTTTGAATATCAGTAATATAAAATGAGTAATAATAGAGTTCTATTTTTTTTGTTCACTCTGGGATATAACAGTATTTTTGTTCATAAAACAGACTATTCTTCGACATTAATAGTTTACTCATTGTGTAGAAGAACTATAGCAGAGTTGTAATACTAGATAATTAAAACGAAAGGCATTGTCACCTACTTTTTTAACTTTAAGAACAATTTTGCTATTTATTATTTGCTGGAGACTTGATATATTCCAACAACAGCTGGTTTCTTAAGTTACTTTATAGAGGTGATCTTTGTGTCATTTATTTTCTTTTATGGGTTCACATCAATGATATTGTCAAAAAAAAAAAAAAAAGGTATTTTAAATGGTTGAATATCTTAGATGTGTTGGCAGAAAGGAATAACAAAACAGTGAGTGACGTAAGAATCGTAACTTAAGGCTATTTTTTTGTTCTCCTGTAAGCTTACTTGTAGTGGTGATGCACTAGTCTGTAATTTTTCTTGTGTTTTTAAAATCATGATAGTTGCACATGATTCTTGAGAAATGCTTCTTTTTTTTTTTTCTTGAAATTATATCCTTATCACCTTAATTGATAGGCTTGTTTGTTACAGCACCTGAAGAGTATTCCAGAAAAAGCTTTAGAGAAATAATGATTTAATGATAATTACTTCTCAACATTGCACCTTTATAAAATGTTTGTGATTCTTTTTGAGCACTGAATACTGACATATCTTTGTTTCCTCAAGGAATAACCTGGAGGATATTTTTTTGTTTCTTAAACCACAAAGTTCTAGAATGTATTCACTTATCCCTGTAGATTATCAACTGTTAAGTAGGTCAAATTCAGAGTCAAATGAGTTCTCTTTTACATCATATTTCTGAATATTTGGTTTGCAGTTTTTCCTTATACATCTTTAGAAGTCTTATTATGTGCACTGTTCTAATATATTAGTACTATGATTTTTAATAATGTTTCAAATGTAAATTTCACTTAGGAAGTTAAACAGTCTTTGTGCATCAAATAATTGTCAGAAATCTTATTAAATTTGTAATGTGCTATTTCTACCTCTCCTACAGAATACTGATGCAGCTCTCTTGCCCTGTCTTAGTTATCCAGCATTTGCTTTGGATGATGATGTTTTGTTCAGCCAAACACTAGATAAAATTATAAGAAAGTTGAAAGGAAAATATGGCTTTAAAAGATTTCTGAGAGATGGGTACAGAACAGCACTGGAGGACAAAACACGACGTTACTACAAACCAGCGGAAATTAAGGTAAAGGAATATCTGGTCTATGTAAGGATACATTTGGGTTTTCTAAAATGTTTAGGCAGTACTTAAAAAAAAAAATAGAAAAAAAAACAACATAAAATTCCCGCCCCCCCCCAAACCAAAACCCACTCAACTAAAATAGAAACTCCCCAGTATTTGCAATTTGATTCATAAATGCTTCAAGTGAAGGAGGCGCATTTTGTAATTTGGCGCACACAGTTTTGAGATGTTGCTAAGTTAGCAAGTTAGTCAGTTTGTTTTGTAATTAATGTACTTCCATTTACATTTAGGGAACAGTTGATTTCACATAACCAATGAGGAAATTATTTATCATTTTATTTAATTTCACAGTTGACTACAGTCTTAGTGTATAGTAAACAACTTTGCTTTTGACTGCGGTACTTATCAGTAAAAGTTATCTAAATAAAAAACTACTTTTTTTTTTTTTTCCTTCCCAATAGTTTCTCTGTGGAAAATAAAACGTAGATTACATAAATACCCCGCTTGAGAATGAGCCACAGCATAGGTAAAGGCACAAAGTGCCCATAGAATTAAGAAGATGTAACCTAAAGAACACTGATGTACTAAAATGTTTTTGCCCTCATATTTGTCTTTTGTTGCTTTGAAATTATTCAATTGGATATTCAAACACATTTCCTTATGAAGTGTCTAACTCTCATTTTAGCTTTTTGACGGCATCGAGTGTGAATTCCCTCTGTTCTTTATTTTCATGATAATTGATGGTAAGTACAGTTTTACATTCCTGTTCTTTAAAGGCATTGAAGAGATGACTGCTTAGAGAAAAGGTATAAAATTATTTTCCTGTCCTACCAAAATAAACTACAATGCAGTGACATTAAATATCTCATTGAGGGTTCTGCCTCACAGGTTAAAAAAATCTGAAGTACCCAACCCCCCTCTATTTCCCCATTTTTTTAATGGGAACTGGTTTTAGAATATAGCTTGATAAGGTTTTTTAAAAAGCTTAAATCCATGGCATTGAGTCCTGTATTGCCTTTTAAGCCTTAAAAACTTAAGCAGTATATCAGAACTCCACGGCAGCACATGAGAGGAAAGGAAATGTAAGAGACAACACATTGGCAAACTGAACATTGCAACAGGTCTTTTCTAGTTGGATACTCTGTGGTAATTGAAACAGAATTTAGAAGAGAAGAAAGTGAACCAGAAAAGGCCTATTTTCTATTTGAAATGGCTCTGCTTTCTGGCCACACTCTTGCATGTAGTCAGTCAGTCTGATTTTTTTTCTTTTGCATGTAGTCAGTCAGTCTGAAATCAAACCAAACCAAAACCAATCAAAAAAACCAAAACAAACAAAAACCCAAACAAACAGGAAAAAAAAACCAAAACAAATAAGAACAATAATAATAAAAAAATAACTAAGAACAAGATTAAAAATCCACTACCTAGACCTTTTCTTGAGGGTAGTAGTCATGCAAGAAGAGTCCTCATGATGATTTCAGGATGAAAGCTAAAACTCATGTAGAACAGAAGTTTGAATAAGAAAAGGAGTAAGGGTTACAGCCATCAAAAAGATTTGTAAATAGATGAAAATCTGGCTATCTGGGTTTTTTACCCTTTTGCATATGGAATATTTTTCAAATAAAGATGGTGAGGGGCATAGAAATCTGCTCTCTGCCTAGACTTCACTGTGACCACCTACAGATAAAGTTATTATGTTTGAAGTTGTATTAAGTTTTCACACTTGATTTTTCTAAAGGAATGCTTCACATTTTTCAAAGAGTGATGCCCAAAACCGAGGACAAAGGCACTGACATTTAATGCTGCCAACTTGCAGTTTTGGGAAGAATAAGATACATAATCATCTTTAGTTAAAGTTAGCAGAAGAATAAAGAAAGCACTTTAATCTTGTATTACAAAGAAAAAGTTAAAAGTACAGATTTTGCACAAACTGTTCTTGTCTTCTTTCCCGTACCTCAATTGCATCAAATAGAACAATTCTGTTAACGATTTTAGTGCATGTATCTCCAAATCCACAAGGTTTAAAATCCACAAGGATAAAAGTGCAAAATTTGAAGTGTATATGGTGTGACTTAAACTGCAAAAAGAAAATGAAATAGGAATAGCTTATAGTTCAATGTCTTTATAATGAAAACTTTGGAAAAAAAACAAAACAAAACAAAACCTCTGAACCCCCTTACCCTCAAGTAACTTTGATAATACTAAACTGGGAGGAATGGCTGATAACACCAGAGGGCTGTACTGCCATCCATCGAGATCTGGACTGACTGGAGAGCTGGTCAAAGGCAAGCTTAATGAAGTTCAACAAGGATAAGTGTAGAGTCCTACACCTGGGGAGGAACACCACCATGTACTGGTACAGGTTAGGGGTAAACCTGCTGGAAAGCAGCCCCATGGAGAGGGATCTTGGCCTTCTGGTGGACAATAAGTTCTCCATGGGACAGCAATGTTCCCTTGGGTCCAGGAAGGCCAATGGTATCCTGGGGTGCATAAAGAAGAGTGTGGCCAGCAGGTTGAGGGACGTTCTCCTCCCCCTCTACTCTGCACTGGTGAGACCACATCTGGTGTTCAGTTCTGGTCCCCACAGTTCAAGAGGGACAAGGAAATACTAGAGAGAGTCCAACAGAGAACTACAAAGATGATTAAAGGACTGGAACATCTCTTGTATGAGGAAAGGCTGAGATCCCTGGGACTAATTAGCCTGGAGAAGCCTGACAGGGGATCTTACTAATGTTTACAAATATCTGCAGGTGGTAAGTAGAAGGGGCCAGGCTCTTGTCAGTGGTGCCCTGTGGTAGGACGAGAGGTAACAGTCACAAACTGGAACACAGGAAGTTCCACCTCAACGTGAGGAGAAACTTTTCCTGTGAGGATGCTGGAGCTTGGAACAGGCTGCCAATAAATGTTGTGGAGTCTCCTTCTCTGGAGACTTTCAAGACCCTTCTGGACCTGTTCCTGTGTGGCCTGTCCTGGGTGATCCTGTGTTGGCAGGGGGGTTGGACTCAGTGATCTCCAGAGGTGCCTTCCAACTCCTACCATTCTATGATAAGATTGTGAGTCCTGGTTCATCCTAAAGCTTCTTTGCCCATCCAGTGCACTTGCAGAGTGCTAGGGAAAGTCTTTTCAGTATGTTAAGCTACTGAATATCTAGGTAGGTAGGTAACTCCTGATAGCTGGATTTTGTTACCTGTGTTAACAGTGGGACAGTACTCCATTAAATAAGGAAGGAGAGTAAATCATAGCCCATAAACCCCCAGGTTTGTTCACATCAATAATTTACTTAGTTACATTAGTATTTATTTATTTTGTCTTAGAAAATATAAGTAGTTTGACATAATTTCTGTTTTGTAAATGGCAGCTTTTTAGGATTTTTAAGATACGGAGTTAAGTCATGACATGTAGCTCCTAGTGAGTTAGTTATGCATTTTCTAGTAGCATTAAAAACACTGTTTTATTCCTTATGGGTGGTGATCATTATTACCCAACTGTCAATCTTCACTGGATGATTCTTAATATAAAAGCAATTGTATTATTACATAAATGCATCTTTTTATCCTCGACAGCATCTGTCAATAAGACTAAATTACAAATAGTCAGAATATATGTCAAGACTGCTTAAGTGTTTTGTAATAGTTCAGTGTGTCGTATAAACACACCTTTCTTTGTGCACAAACTGTCATTGCATTTTTTTTCTCTTTGCAATTGATTTAAATTCCTGTATGTTTACTTGGGAATATTTGAAAATGTAAAGAACACAATATGTTAAGCTTTGTTTTTGATAGAGCATTGAAGAGCTATGATAATTGAGGCAGTTAGTTACAGCTAGCTGGGCTGTTGTCTGTGCCCAGTTTCTGAGCCTCTGTAAGTTAACAGCATTACTGTCCCATGTAACTTGCCATCAATTTAGTTTAAGCTACTAAGAGAGTGGCCGATTGATGATGCCTGTGAGATTGAGATGTAGCAGTAAGAGAGGACCTACAGTTTAGTCTGTTACTTTTCATGAACTATTTAGGGTGTAGGCACTGCACCACTGAAAAATAAACAACAGATTTTTTTTTTTTCTTTTATGAACATTAAGCTCATGTAAAAATTATTTCTTCCATTAAATCAATTATTGTTTGGTTCTTTTTAGGAGTATTTAGAGGAAATCCTGCACAAGTAAAGGAATATCAGGATCTTCTGGATCCTTTGCTTCAACATACATCTGAAGGTATTATCTGATAATCATTCTTCTAAAACACTCTAGCTTTTTGTTCATCTGAAATTATTAAAATGCTGGCATTCCTATTAATGGATGTTGGAGTCAGAGCAAAGGAGAAGCAATAGTATCACTGTTTCCTGATGGCAAAATACTAATACTAAAATAATGTCTTTCATTGCATCATAAAGTGTGATTAAAAAAAGTCATGTTAGCTGGAAAGATGCTATTGATAAAAATGTAAGACTTACACTGTACCCAGTCATTCCTCTCTTTCTTTGCCTATGTTTCATTATTTACAAAGATCACCTGGATACCACCTGGATACAGTTGAGAATTACTTGAATCATTCATTTTCACTTAGCTTCACAAGATTTAAAAAAAATAATTTGATGTATGCATATGAAATTGTTCCTAGTTTAGAGCAGTGGAAGTGGCAACATGTTAATTTAAGTATAAACATTGTCTTACAGAAATTGTGAACTCTAGAATTTTGGTGGAACTGCAGACAAGGCTGTTGAGGGCTTACAGGCATATCCATTCAAAATTCAGTTAAAGAAAAAAAAAGAAAAGAAAAAGACCTTAAGTTTGAGTGGGAGGACAAAAAATGTCCTGACAACAGAACAAGATTCAATATACTGACAACTCAGTTTTAAAACTCAACACGTTTAGTCAGCTGTTCTTGAAATCTGTAGTACAGTTACACAAGTAGAGGCGGAATATTTTAGTCTGATTTATTCTTTAAATTTAGAATACTTGTTGAAGTGAACCAGTTTCTGTAAGAAATACAAACATTTCGTTACCAAATTTTCACTACATAGCGAATTTTCTGACCCTGTTGATCATTGTTTTTACCTCACTATTAATGAGTATGTGAAGTTCTAAGGATACTAAATTAATATTGTGGTTTCTCTTGTTGAATGTCATTAATGTTTCATCTTAAAATTTCTGAGTGTGTTCTGATAACTCACTCATTTGCATATTTTATTCCTAATAACTCTCACTTTCTAATATTTTCAGCCTCTTGTAGTTTTATTTTCTCTAAGACAAGTCAGACACTGCAACTTTATTCTGTTACCTGTTGTTTACTCAAATAAATTTAAAGCAATATCAAAGCAAAATAAATTTTTCAGAATGCTATTAGTTTCCTTTTTTCTTGCATTATCTTAGTCATTTGTAATTCTTATTCTAAATTCATGACTCTTGTCTACTTACAAGGTGTTGAAATAATGGTTAAATCTACAGTGATCAGTAATACCTGTGGCGTAACTCTAGATACAACATACACTGTCTTCCAGTAAGGAAGTTCTAAAAACTAACACCTTGGTGAAAAGTAGTAAAAAGTTGACTGAAACTGAGCTGATGCTAAATGCAAGGAAAAACACCTTAAGTGTTTCAGTGTGATGCAGTTTTCATTTCTTTTGGTTATGGTTTGTTTGTATTGCATTTTGCTTTAGGTGAAAAAGGTTTTGGGGTTTGTTTTTTTAATCTTCTTGCTCAGTAAGGTGCTACACAGACATTTTATGTGTTCTGGGAAGAAATTCTGTGGAAATATTTAGTGAAAAACAAAGTAGCTTAATATTGCCCTCTGTTTCCTACACTGATTATGGTTTTGAGCAATAACAATGAATGACAACAGTCTTTCTGTCCAATCAAAAGTTACAGTTTTTCCTGTTTTGAATTCACATTTATTAGGGGACTACAATCAAATACGGGAAGTGGAATTTATTTACTTAATATACTTATTTTAAAAATCTGTAGGGTGTCCTGTTGTACCCAAGTATTACTACGTGCCAGCTGATTTTGTTGAACTGGAAAAGAAGAACCCTGGCAGTCAGAAACGGTTTCCTAGTAACAGTGGACGCGATGGAAAGTTTTTCTTGTGGGGACAGGCAGTTTACATCATTGCAAAACTCCTGGGTAAGAGGCTGAGGAAATTCTATCAGGTTTTGACTCCTCTGAAGTGAAGGATATTTATCTGGTTAATGTTTGTTTTGAATCTGAATGAACACATTGGCTTGAGGTTTGAATGGACTGTGGGTGGCTTGTGTGTTGTCCGCTTTGGTACATATGTGATAGGCAAATATTGCTTTCTATTCTTTTTTGTTAAAATTTTATGCTGCAAGCTTACTGCAGTATTTTATAGAATACTGAACATCTTCTACACACAATAGTTTTCCTTTTTTTCCATTTCTTTTCCTGGATTTCTCTCATTTTCTTCATGACAAAATATATTAACACTATCTAGTTTAACTATATCTGATGTACCTGTACAGTAATGTTTGTAAGTGATCTATAGCATTTTATTCACATTATTTACTGCTTTAGCAAGACAGGCTTAAATTTTGAATGGTTGCAGTCTCAGATAAAGTTAATATTTTCTTCAGTCTGTGTTAGTTTTACCCTTTAAAGGGGAAGAGACTAGATGAGCATTTGAAAGTGCATTTGAAAGTTTGGCCATTGAAGGTTGCTAAGGTGAATTTCAGTCCCAAATGAACTCATGATCTATCTCACTTGAGAAAATTCAAAGGTTGATACAAAACAGTTAAGCCAGAAAAGTCTTCACACTGAAGATAATTTTTTTTTCTTAATATTTCCTTTAGGAGAAAGATATATTGCTTTTTTTTAATATGCTCAGCATTTACCTGGTAATCAGTACATGGAGTTCTAAAAACTTTGTGAACACTGTAAGGGAAAACAGGCTGTTGGTAGTGAAAATGAGAAACATTGAAGGGGAGTTTAAAAATTCAAGACTTTGCAAGTATTTTATCTTTTAGGTGGGGAAGAACAGAGTCAGTCTGGTGCTCCACCTGTTTGGTTTCACTGTATTCCTTACAAAATGCCTTTTTTAGCCAACACTCTAAAGCATATGCAGGTGATCTTGCGTTTAATGAAAAAAAATAAGTTAAATTTAACTTCTTAATGTTAACTAAGTAATCTTCAAATGTATGTGCAGGAATACTCTAGTAATTCTGATACTATTTGTCTTATATTTGTGTATTTCTGTGCCTGGTGAAATGGTTAAATACATTGTATTTATCGGTTAAATTTAATGGTTAAATACATTGTATTTACTGTTTGCTAAATGCTGTTTGAATAACATAACTTTCTTTTGGTTTGTTTCAGTTTTCCCCTTAACATTCTTATACTTTTTTTTTTTAGATAATAGTGCTAAATCTCTTTTTGAAATGTTATTAGTAACTGTTTCCTTTTAAGACTTTTTCTTCACTATATTCACTACTTTTCACTCCTCCCTCCATTTTTTCCTTTTATTATTTTTCATTATTTTTTTCCTTTTCTCTCATGGTCTTTGCAAATAGGGTCTGGAAATTTTATCCCAGAGCCAAATCTATTCACCAGTGATTGTTGTATCAGGAACTTCATTTATTCTTAACAATTTTTAATTGGTGCATTTAGCTTCTTTCTGAGTGAAAACCTACCTGAGCAACAATCTTGTCTTTGGTGACGAAGTCTTTTTGCGAGTTACTTTACTTCTTGGTGGTTGTTAATTAAGTGGAAGCCTGACTCTAAATACTTTGATTTCTGGGAAGATGCTAGTTTCCCATTTCATCATCCATTCCAGAAATTGTTGTGTTGCCTTGAGGGTACTAATTAATTTGTATTTGCTCAGCCTCCTTGCTTCTGATGTGGAGGGCAGCCTACAATGTGTGGGCCAGCATACAATATAATCTCTTTAGATTCTTCTGTCTGTGGGCCTAGTGTCTGTCTGATGCAGTCTAAATTCTTCTAAATGCAGCAACATGAAACTGAGTCAGATGTTACACAACTTGCTGCCTCCCATAGAGGGGCAAATAGAAGCAGTGAAGTCAAAATTTTGACCCTGCTTATATAAGCTCTGAAGAACAGAGCCAGTGACAGTGTCTTCCTACAGATGCTTGAAGTCCCCATATGCTTATGCAACTGAAAAAATTGTTTATGAAGAAAAAAGTATACATTTTGCAGAGGTTGATGCAATTTTTCATATAATTTTTTTCTTACTTTTGTTGAGGGGTTTGTAAAGCCTTTATGGTAGGGTCCCCATTTCAGAACAAGGGGAAGGAATGCAGGGTGTTCGGCCGGTTTACATTTATGCAACTGAAAATTCACTCCATTTAGTCTTTCATTTATAAGCTCTTTTATCTTCCCTGTGCTTTTCCTTGTAATTTTTGTATCTCTTTCTGTGGATTCAATGCTGCCTAGAACTGTTAATAATTTTTAGCAATTTTTTTGGAATATATACCAGATGGATTAAATGTTGTCAACTGTGGCTGATGGAAATAATAAGCTAACAAAGGAACTCTGCCTTTGCATTCTGATACATCTGTATTTGTGATAATGGTGATGAATATTCACTGACATTCTTCTTTTAAATAAAATTGTAAATACTGAAAGTTAGCTTAATTTTTCTATTAGTCTATTGGTATTGTTTTAAATATGAAATTATTCTGTTTTAATTACTAAGCAATATAAACCAATGTAAAAAAGAGTGGAAATAGAACATGTATTCTGGAAACTCCTCTTGCTTTTAAGAACTATGATGCAGAGACCATTGATATTGCAATCATTTCGTTAATGAATTTTATAGCATCAGCAGTAATACAAAAAAATTGAATAACTTCCATGCTTTTAACTAGCATAAGAAGCCTTGACTGTGTGGACTGGAGCTTAGATGACTGTTTTCCTTAAAGTGTATTTTGGCAGTTCACATGTCAGAATGTAATAAATTGTCCATGTTAATTTTTCATAATCTAGTTTTGCTTTGCTTTGTTTTTTCATTTGTTGATTAACATAATCACCTGCACATGGGTTGTGACTCCTCAGGAGTAATGCAGAACAAAGAAACAAGGTCCTTTTCTGGCAGAAGTCAAGTGGCATTCTTTTGACAGAAGGCTGAGGACGGGAGATGGTCACAGTATCTAGTAGCTGACAGTCATGGGCATAGCTCCCAGCAGCAGCAGGCTCCTTCGTGGCTTACCGAATGAACTGCCCAGCCAGTGTCCTTTGTTGTCTGCCCACATGTTTTCTTTCTGCTGCACTGTCTATTCTGCTCTCTGTTCTTTCTTAGCACTGTTAAGCTTGAGTCAAGACATAGTTTATAAACTGCTGTCCTGATTTTCTCCATGGTGTAGTATTCAGAAACATTTTTATTATCAAGAGAGCACTGGTTTTCTGTAGTAGCTGAATTAAGCTAATGGAGTCCTAAGTTGTGTCTCTCTTAGATTAATGGCTGATTTCCTAGTGCAGAGCTGTTTAAGAATATGTGCAAAATTGTTGAAATCTAGGAGAAATGAAAACACACTGTGACCTCTAGCAAAAAATAAAGTTAAAATAATGGAATTTTAGGTTTCATTTGTTGTTTCGTTTTTCTATGTAAAAACCACTAGGGATTTTTATGGTTTCTGTTTGACATACTGCACTGAGAAATATCTTTGATATCCCTTTTCCCTTTCAGGATTATAGTTGTGTAATTGCCTTGAGATAGAGGCTGTATGTGTTTGTTCAAAGCTAAACAATACTTGATGGTAACTATTGAGTTTCTAGTTAAAACTCTAGAATAATTCTATGGTTGTGGATTGAGGGCTATTTATGCAACTTGTTGTGGAATCTGCGGTCTGCTTATATTCTTTTAAGGCATCTCTGTGAAAAATAAAATATTGTTTTTATATACTACAGCATTATAATTAGCTGTAGCAATAATGATGCTTGAGTCATTAGTTTATAAATTAAGGTATTTTTGCAGAATGTTATTTTGAGCTGTAAATTGCTGATCTAAACCAAAGATTGTAGCAGCAGAACTGACTACATAAAATATGTTTGCATGCCTCCTTCACAAAAGCTGCAGAAGACACTGTAGTCATTATGTATTTTTATTATCATTTACTTTCAGCTGACAAATTAGTAAGTCCTAAAGATATTGACCCCATTGGACGTTATATACCTCCCCAAGATCAGCGGAATGTTAGCATGAGATTTTCAAATCAGGTAAGCATAAACTCAGTATTACAATACTAGTACTGAAAAATTGCCAGCTCTGTGTTATATACAGTCTTCTAATATTGAAGTTCAAGTGTTAGAAAAATATTACATCTATACATATTCTTAGTTGATGGGTGATTGCTTTTCCAAGGAAGATTGTAATATCTGCAGTTTTGGGGAGGTGGTGCATGTTTGCCTTCAAATTAAGTGGTGCAAAGTGATACCTAAAACCTAAGTTTAAATAGCTGCTAACAGGTAGGTATGTTTCTTTGAGTTATATGTCAGAAAGCCAAGAATGAGCCTGCTTTTTAATGGGGTTATTTTTTTTTATTCCTTCTAATTAATTATCACTTCAGCGTATTACTATCTTTTGTATTTGTTGCTCCTTAGAGCTACAAGGATGAGGGTTTTTTTTTGGTGTGCACAGTATATACATATGCTCCTGTATTTGGCTTAAAAGTACAGCAGGAATGAGTATTCACAGGCATGAGGAATGCTTGAATTATTGTAATTTAACTCTGCATTAGGCAGGATAACAAGACAGAAACATGGTCTCTATGAAGGGGACTTCTTTTATTAAAGACCTAAGAACTGTATGTATGGAAATGTGTAGCTAAGAGATGTTTTTCAGCCTTTATTGGTATAAGGAATATATATTTGGAAAGCTCCGTGTCCAGCATTGTGAATTTGTTACTTAAGTATAAAATATGAAGCATTCATCTAAGATTTATTCTAAGATCAGAAGTGAACAATGTTTTTCTTGAGTCTATCAAAAGGCTGCTTTAAAATTCTGTTTCCTACTGTTTCCTGTTACCAAGGTAATCCAAGTGCCTGGGTGTTGTCTCATTTGTAATGAAACTTACATTGTTCACACTGCAGCACTTCTACCATGTTAATACGAGATAATGAAAGCTCAGTGACCATTTCATTCTAGTTTGTTTGTTCTTGCATCACGGGATCATGAATGTTAAAGAAATTGTGAGCTGCTGGTATCGTGTGCCCTTTTAGAAGAACCATTAGAAGCAGCCTGTATCAAGTCAGTTGCATGCAGCCCCTTGACATTTTTTTTTCTTTGATTCTTGAAGCCAATAACTTCTAATAAGCCACAGATGAGCACTCTGAAGATGATAGTTTGTTCTAAAGACACTATGTGACTCATAAGGAAATGTTGTAGTAAAAAGGCATTTTAACTATTTTTAGGGGTACCCATTAAATGATAGGGAGTATCCAGATCTTCAGAAAGAGCCTCTGCCTCGAGAGCTTCCCAAAAGAGATAATAAATAATTAAATAATGATTTATTCTCCCATAACTTTACTCTTGGTGGTCATTTTGTGGGTCAGAAAAGAACATATTTAGTATAATGAAGTTACCCAGTAAAATTCAGTAATTGAATAGGGACTCTAAAAGCTTAACAGTGTTGACTTTAAAATAACTGAAGGAGCTATGTTTTGATATTTGCATCATGTGCAAACAAACAAACAAAAGATCATACTCAATGGCTTGTCATTCTCAAGTGCTGATGTAGTCCTTGTGTTCTTTCAGCACTGAACAGTTATTTACGATAGAATTATTTGAAGAGCAGTTGTGCTCTTCTGGGACAACTTGGTGGAGCCGATCCTACTTAATCTTTCTTTTTAAATGATGTCTTTAGCTGACTAAAATTTGCTAAAATTTGTGTATTTGGGTTCAGTAATGGTTTTCTTGTTGTCAGGATAAGAGAAGACCTCCTCAGGGTGAACCTTGACAGTATTCTAATGAATAAGGCTGATGTTATATTTGAAAGCTAGAAATCAAGAGAGGATAAAATTACTTTTTTTCCTAAAACCTAGAATTCTTTTATAAAAATCTTAGATCACTATATTTAGCAATTTATGTAGTTGTGCGTGTCCTTTTGTAGGCAAGAGGTTGTGAGGTGGCTTGTCTGTTTTCAGTGCCAAGGGTAAATAAATGAAGAAAGAAAGAAGCTCTGGGATTGTCCCGGTCTGCTTATACCTCTGTTCTTCCCAGTGATGGTGGTACTTCACAATAGATGACTGTGGGTGTTTTTCTTTGATATGTAAATAATAATGATGATTGATGATGTTGGCAAGAGAACAGTAAAAAAAATTAATAGACAGCTGATTTTTTTCATTTTCAAGTAGCTAACGTGAATAATTAAAATTAATATATCTCCAGTCTACCTACAGTTAGTAAGATTTTGCAGCGAGCTGAATTATATATAGAGAGAGTGCACGTCTAATTTTGATGAGTTAGAGAGATGTATCATATTGGATGGTATGTTTCATAGTGCAAATTATAAACATATTCTTGCTTTCATTTGTCTTAATACAATTGTCTATCACAGTTAACACAATTCTAAAATAGTGAATTGTCATTTTAGAATTTAAGGCACATGTGTGTCCATATTGTATTTCATTTAAGTCTGGTTCATTAGTAGCGTTGACCAAAAAATAACTGTTAAACAGCATTTAGATGCTTCCAGAAGCAGATGTGTGTTGTAACAGCTCGATTGTAGCTTTGTAACAGCAAGGTGGATTATTTGGGTTAAGTACAATTTCTTGTGTTGCACATTATTTCTGTTTTCCTCATCCTGCTCCATATGCTTGGAAAGCCCAGTCAGAAACATTTTAATCAGTGTTCTTTGATACTATGCTCAGTTTCTCACGTTTTCAAAATAAATGGACTTTTTTCAGAGTTCTGAGATTTCCTGGGAACGTGAGCAGAAAGGCATGTAGTGACAGCAGCTGTCCAGTGAGAATGCAGGAAAAGACCAGTACTGAGCTGCTTGTGCCAGAAACTGAGTCGGGGTTCTCTCTAAACCTTGGGGTTTTTGGTGGCTTCATGGTTTTGGTCATTTGTGTTGTTTTAGTTTGGTTTGGTTTGGGTTGCTGGTTTTGTGTTTTTGCTTGTTAGTGGTGGGGTTTGGGGGTTTTGTTTGTTTTGGTTGGTTGGTTTTTAATTTTTGTGGGGTTTTTTTGTTTTGTGGGGATTTTTGGGTGCGTGGGGCATGGGTGGGATGAACTATTAATCTGTTTTTTGTCTTCTGAAAACACTGCTGTATATTTATCATTTGTACATCATGCAGAATATAGTTCAAACAGATAAACAGATCCTTCTGCCCACTATCCAGTGTGAAAATGCCAGGCAGAGTGGTGAGCCTGGGGTGGGGAGGCCTGTTGAAGTGTCTTGGGGAGACAGTGATTGATGTTGTCTGAACAGCAGTTTAGTTTGTTAGACAAATATGAAATTATACACATTAAAATGGAACTTTTAACAAGAAGATTTATTTACTTAATATTTAGGAGTTTATACTTTTCCACATTATTTTATTTTTAATATATAGTAAATGCTATATATTGCTACCATTATTGAAAAGGGTGAAATACTTTTTCATGAGTATTGTACCTGTTATTTTAATTTGTTTCTGTAAACCACTACTCATGATCTTCCTGGCCTTAAAATGTTACATCACACAAAGTAACTTTCTGTTCAAATTTACAGCAATCCCGTAGTTGTACAGTAGTTCTAATTTTCCCCAATACTTGTAAAAGTCTGGCTATTTTTCACATGCATTATGTGTTGTGCCAGTTGTGCTGCAGATGCATTTGCTTAGTTAATGACCCATGTTAGAACCACCCCTTACTGGCTGCTATAAATGAGTCATGTCATTGGGTTCCTTTGTGTATGAGAGGTGCAAGTGCTGGTAACTCCCTGGAGATGTACCATACATAGATCTCTGTACAGCTTATAGTCTGGGGTCACACAGTCCCCCATCCCACTCTGTTCATCATTAATATAGTATAATTAAGTTGAACCTTAACTTAAAAACTGCTCCCTAGGTTAGATCACAGGCTGTTTATAAATCAGTAGTCTTGGATGGAGCACTCTCATTTTCTAAGGGGCATCTTTGCTTTTTATTTTATAAACATAACGTACTGATTTTGATAGGGAATTGTTTTGAGTTCCTTTCAGATTGTATAAATGCAATTGATAGCATGATCGCCTTATTCTGAGGAGAAAAGTCTTTTAATATCACTTGAACTTCTGTCTTCTTAATCTGGTCTCTGTGCATATACTTCCATCGGAAACTTACTTCAAGTGGAAAAACTCCAAAATTTTTTTCAAAAATGTATTGTTGATAGGCTTTTGGGAAAATGTTATCAAGAATTTCTTCTGCAGCTCTGTAAGATATATCTTGCTTGTCCAGTGATATCAAGTGTGCACTCTGAACTATTTCATGTAAATGAATAAAATGCTGTATTTTTATATAGCCAATTGATAGATGTATTTAACTTTTGTCATTCATGTTCTGATTGTTTCCAGACAAAAGCAGACAAAAAGCATTTTAGGAATGAAAATGTGTGCTGCTTTTAGTTCTGTTGAGAGAAGAAATGAACAAGGAATAACTCGGACATCTCCTGTTGTAGCTCTTACTCTATGCTGCCAGTGAAAATAAATGGGGAATTACCATTTCAAGACCCAGGGAGTCTAGTCAATAATTTTACCTAACATGTTGAATTCATTCCTATTTGCATGGTCTTCTGATGTAAAGTACTAGTATTTATTTAAAACATGAAGTATATGTGTTATAAACAATGCAAGACAATACGGTATATTTTAATAAGTTTTTCATATAACTGTAAAGAGTATCTGTCTGATGGATTTTTTTCAGAGTAAAGGTTTGAAATTGTTAGTTCATTAAAGTGTGTATTATCAGTTACCCAAATAGCTGAGTTATTTCACTCTTTAAAAATGCGTATCAAAACATTGTCGTATCAGGCATAAAGTAATTGTATGCATTTTAAATTTTTGGATGAAGAAGAGTGCTTTTCCGATGTGTTGGTTTTTCTTTTAAACAACAACAACAACAAACACACCACAAAAAGAAAAACAAAACAAACAAAAACCACAAACCAACCAACCAAAACCAGAAAATGAACAAACAAACCCAAAACATAAACAACCCCAAACCCACAAACTAAACAACAAAGCCACCAAACCAAACAGTGGAAAATATTGCCAGAAACCTATTTACTATTAATTTTCCAAAATGCATCTAGCAACATACTATTGATAGGACAGTCTTCTCATAGTTTTCAAGATGTACAAGTTTTAGTCCTGTGTTGTTCTTTCAGTCTGTTCACATGGTAAGGTGGTGCAGACAGTGATGTCTGTCATACTTGTGAATTGCTTCAATAGACACTGTCCCTATTCGTTCTATATCTAACAAAATAGTTAGCAATTCTAATAAATATTTTTTCATTATTTTCTAGGGTCCTTTAGAAAATGACTTGGTAGTACATGTGGCCCTGATAGCAGAAAGTCAGCGGTATGTATTTACTTTTGTTATTAATATATTTATATATAAAACCAGTGAAGTGTTGAACGATAGACATCTTAAATTTGCTGAAGACATTCAAAGATGTGTAGAATATAATTCTTTTAACTGGTGTGTCTGCTGCCAAGACTTTCTGTGATTTGTCATTAGATTTGTCACTGTTTCATTCATAGACTCCAAGTTTTTCTGAATACATATGGAATCCAAACTCAGACCCCACAGCAGGTGGAACCGATTCAGATATGGGCTCAAAAAGAACTTGTCAAAGTAAGGAATTCTGTATTTAAAATTAAATATATAGAGAAATATTTTGTAACAATTGGAATTTATGTGAAGCTATTCGACTTACATCTCCTTAAGCTTGTTATCTATCTTTTGTGTTTTTCTAATTCAACTGCAAGATGCACTGAAGCTGGTTGGTTATATGTGCCTCGTTAGAGCTGTCAGTGGATTCTCCATTATCTGATTTGGCTTATTGCCTGAGCCACTTTTTTATTTCAGAATTATGAAGAAATAGTAAGTTTAGTAATATTGTAGCACAGTAGACTAAGTGAACAAGCAAATGAGCACTAGCCAAAGAAATGGATTAAGGCAGCAGGCATAAACCATCATATAATTTCATAGTGTAGCCCCTTTAACAGGCACTATACAGTCTTATGTAACCATTTTTTGGAAGCCCCTTGAGTTGACTGTATGTAGGAAGCTTGATGTTTAAATCCTTTTTGGTTTACCCCTTTAACTCGGCACATTTTAAAATCTACAGTCAAAAATTAACTGTGAAGAACATCATCTTCAGAATCCTCTTCATCCTCTGTGAAGGCTTCAGGTTTTCCTTTTGCTGTACAGGCAAGCAGTCTCCTCCATATCCTTTCATGTAAAAGGCTAGCCCTGTTACCCTTACCTGTACTGAGCCTCACTGATGATGTCAGCTTAGGTGCATCTGCTGAGGTAGCTTTCAACACCATGTGAAGCCAGCAGCTGAAGAGAAATTCAGTTCCTAGCTACAGTAACTTCTGGTGAGACATCTGGCAATTCTGACACTTTCTGTACTCATGGTGCATAGGTACATCTACCTCATCCAAATTTACTTTTAAAAAGAATGTAATGAAAATACTAAATTGCTTGATGCCAAACCTCTTCCTAGTGGGCTTCTAGAAAAGGCCATGCTGTTGCTGTGAAGTTGAAGTTGGGACATTATGAGACTGAGAACTGACATTTGATCTCTGGGCTTATGCAGAAAAATGCTACAAACCAAAAAGCAAACAAACCCTGGTAATATTTATCATCCTTTGTCGGGACGGGGAACTAATGCTGGAACAATTATCAATATTTTGGGGAAAAGGGGTTTGGTCCATAGAGAACATGGATCTCAGTATATGCTATTCTGATGCTGTCAATTCTCAGTTGTGTTTAATTTAATTAGAAAGTTATGAATTAGTTTACTGGTACATGATAACAATTTAAACTTCTAGACTTACAAACAGGCATGTGTCCAAAAAAGTAGTGTAAAAATAAAGAAATGGATGAAGGGAGGATGTTCATTTGGGAAAATTAGGGATTTAAAGCTGGACTGGAGGTTCTGTAAACAGATCCACAAAGTCTAGTGGGGGGAGTGAAAAGAGGAAGAGGAAAACAAGAAAATGGGACAAGACACAAGCAGTATATAGGGAAAAAAGTATGTCTATAGTGGAAGTATAGTACAGGAGAATAGCAGAATACTCCACAGGCATAGACTGGTAACAGATAAAAGAACACAGAAACAGATGGTGTGGAAGACCACTCTAGCTTGATTTACTCTCATAAATCAACTCAACAGTCCAATCTGCTTTCATAGCTATTTCTTTCTATTTAGCAGGTTTAATATTCCAGAATTGAAGGTCATTTTAATAAAAAAACCCAACCTGCTTGAAGCAGCTGGACTTGCACAGAACTGTACTTGTGTTCAGATACTTTGATGCTTAATCTAAAGTGACATTTTGATTGTAACAGATCAAAATGGAAAGCTATTAAGATTAAACTGCTTTACTAGAGTGTAGAACAACGTGAGGACTCAAGCTAAAGAAAGAGTCTTCAAGGGAAGAGAATATTACAATGCTTCTGGAGTTCTGTTTTTGCTAAGAAAATATTTTGTTTTACATTCTAGAATGCAAAATGACCGTCCTTTTAGCATTAAGTTACAATATCCACTGCCATTCTTCTAGTCTCCATTAATTACTATGAAAAGGAGTTCAATGTTCTTTTGCTTTTGTTATCTGTAGATGGGTTATTTAAAGCTGTTAGTGTTTTGATGTCTCTATATCTTTCCCACTTGAATATGGTTACTTAGTCTGGATGAACAGGTGATGTAGGTAATTTTGTTTATTTTCTTTTTTAAATCTTTCTTGTTATTAATGCAGAAACATGGGCAATGTCAGGAAGGCCCCAAGCTGACAGCAACAAAAAGCTATTGAGTGTTATGTTTGTTCAAGTGTTCACTTTCATTTCCTTCTGAATTGTCTTCCTATAGCATAAAGACTGAGCTTGGGACAATGTTCTGAATTTTGAATGTTTTGAAGTTTTAGTAATAGTGGGTTCCTTACCTAAAACCAGCCCAGATGAGGAAAATAATTGCAGCTTTCAGTCTGGTTTAACTGATACGTTTATACTTCCGGCTCACAGCTTAGGGGTTTTTTTTCTGGTTTTATTCTCACTTACTGTAAAAAGTGAAGATTATTTCTTTATATCCAAAATTGTATCAGTCAGTCATCCGTAATTTAACTAAAGTAAGAATCAAGCAATGAATAATGAGATAATTCTCTCTTGCTTGTGTTGTTGATGCATTAATTTTGCAGGCCTTCACTGAAGTAAAATTAAAGATCTTTAATGAGTTCCTGTGTTACTGTTTTACCTTTGTATCCACTTCAGAAAAGCATTACAGAAGGCAAATTTGGCCAGACAATAAATGCAAATGATCCTTAAAAAAAAATTATTTCAGTGGGCAATTTGAAGATTTAAAAATATTTTAATACATAGCCTGGAAATAGAATAGTAATAGGAAGGTAAAAGTAAAACCTAATATAGGAAACAGACTTTAGTTTAATTTTGAAATTATGTCGATAGGCAGGACTCTGGTGCTTTGCTGAAGACCAAAGCTGCACCAGTGTGTCCTTAGCCATAGCCTCAGGATCCTACCCAGCATTCCTGTTTACCCTTAGTGAAGACATCACTATTCTAATGTAAACTACTATTAACTGTATTTTTACCTTAATGAGAGGTGAAAATCTCTCATCCTCCCAAAATTATTATTATTAGGAGGAGGGAAGGGCAGTTGTTACACCACACCCACACAGATCACTGGTCTGCCAGAAGTGATGCGAGTTACACTAGAAGGGATTACTGACTGTTGGAGAGCAGACTGCTTGCGTCTTGTTGTCTTGCTTCAATTACATAGTTGATTTATCTTTACTGTAAAATAATTAAAATAAAAAGAATTTAGTTTGGGCTTCAAACTGTATTTAAAAAAAAAAAAAAAAAACAACAAAACAAACCAACATGAGTCTTGCTTTCTAATTAAAGCAGAATGCACACAGCTTTCTATTTGAGATCCAATAGGAGCATAAGAAAGGCTTATACATAGGCTTCCCTCAATTCTCATGATTCATTCTCACAGGCTTACTTCCATTTGGGAGTCAATGACAAACTGGGATTATCTGGAAGACCGGACAGACCTATAGGATGCCTTGGAACATCAAAGGTTGTTGCAAGAGATGTTTTTATTATGGTTGTATATTTTAGATAAACATTGCATTAAAAAAAAAAAAAAAAAAAAAAATCCATTTTATGCATGTAACTTCAATTTAAAGTCCTTGTAATGTATTTTGCTATTGTGAATATGCATGCTCTATTTTACTATTAAACTGTCATATGATTCCCAGGACATCCAATTACAGTAATACTTGGCCAAAACAGGCTGAACAGTGATGAAGTGAACTGCTTTAACTGAGATAGAAGGTAGACCTGCATACCTAATAAAAAATAGAGTACCTAAAATTAGGTATGTAGGTTGTATTGTAATTTTTTTTTTTTTTTTTTTTAATTAGACTGTTCTGCATTGATTATTACTTTGATAGTTTCAAAATACCTTTTTTCCTTTTCAGCTACTTCAGTGCTTCAAGTATTTTTAGGAAAAGCTTAATGGATGTTTTCTCTCTCAACAGATTTATCGAATACTAGGAAAGACTGTAGTTTGCTACTCGATCATTTTTGACCTAAGTGATTTCTACATGTCCCAGGATGTTATGATGTTGATTGATGACATTAAGGTATTTATCTGTAACTCTGCCTTTGAGAAACTGTCAAAAATGGAGGCTGTAGAAAAATAAACTGTGAAACTTGATAACACAGAAGATTGAAAGGGGCACACTGTATATTGTATATTTTTCTAATACAAAAATATACTTGCAGTTTATGGTGGAAAGTGTATTAAGATGAATATCCAGTCAGGCCAATATAAGTCTTAGTCAGTACCTGACAAAAAACCTCGCCCAAAAGTGATTGGAAATTCTGTAGTGCAGCAAGTAAAGTATCATTTTTTTTTTTTCCCCCTCTGGAAAAATAAATGGTTTTGGCTGAAAAGAGGAATGAGACTGGTCTCTTTGCCTCACCTGGAAGAAATATTGACTTCACATAAATCTTAAAAATTGCGTTACTTTCCTAACTTTAAGGCGGGCAACAGTGAAAAGGTTACCTGGCAAGTCCCCTGTGTGTGAGCAGCTACTGCCAGCACACAGAAGGTGGCACTGGTTATTCCATACTAGTGGCTGATTCAAGCCCTGGATTCCTACACATGCTTATGGGTCATTACATTGAGCTCAGTACACCACACCCTGTCCAGTGGTTTAGCGCGTGATCAGTGGATACGCTGGGAGCATCTTCATTAAACTGGTGAAATAGCAGTGCTAGAAAGCAGATTACGTTTGTTGAAGATGTTAGTGGATATTAGCTAAGGTGATAGTTTTTTTTAATCTGATGTGTTTTTCAATGCTCTTATTTTAAGATAGCTCTTCTTGTATCTTGTACTGTGTATTCTGGTACATTGTGCTTGTGTATTTATATTCTTTGTTGACTAATGTATTATCTCTTACCTAGAATGCACTGCAGTTCATTAAGCAGTACTGGAAAATGCATGGTCGTCCACTCTTTGTTGTACTTATCCGTGAAGACAATATAAGGTACAGAGAGATAAAAGCATCATTTGCAGTGTGGTATTTTCCTAACTGTAAGATTAATGGAGTTGTGTTTCTAATTTCAGAGGGAGCAGATTCAATCCAATATTAGATATGTTGGCAGCCTTTAGAAAAGGAATTGTTGGAGGAGTGAAAGTTCACGTTGACAGAGTACAGGTATGATTTTCTTCCTGAATGAATAACAGTTAAGATTGCAGAAGTGAAGAGTGGGTAATTTTTGTAGGTTGACAAAGGGGGTCAAGTTATGTGCAGGAATCACTACCAAGGGATCTGACATTGAGAAAATCATTAGTGTAACAGGCATCTAATACAACTTCATTAAATACACTTATGTACTTGGTCAATCCCCCTGTAGATTTCTGAATGCAATCTATTAAAAATCCCCACAGGAATGCCTTATACTTGTGGGCTTTTTTTATTAATTAAGTTCTTACCATAGCCATAAATACAACGTGCTAACTTCCCTATATGTCAGTACAACATGTTCAGTGCATTAATTGTAAAGATTTAATTACTTTATAGCATTAAGCTAAAGTTATAAAAACTGGTTTGGGTTAAATGGAAGATGTCTTGCATCTCTTACTTATTCATAATGTCCATTTCTCTGTTGCAGCTTTCCAAAAGCTTTACGGTTTTCCTTTACCCTTTATATAAATGAATGGTAGATTTTGGTGAGCAGTGAATTTACTGGTAGAGTAAGGTGTGCTTTGTCCATCAGTTTAACCATAACCTCCCAATCTTACAGCACAGTTGTCAAACTTTGGAAACAGCTTGTTTCTTTAGGGGGGAGGATTTGGGATAAGGGGCAGGTCTAATTTGTGGTGTTCTCTTAATTCATCTATTCCAGCAAAATATATATGAAATATATATATTAGTTACAAATGTATAAACATGCCTAGAGATAGAATGTGTGTCTCTAATTGGGTGAATGCTCTTTTTTTCTTGGAAAACATTCAACAGGTAATTTCATTTAAAAATGTGTATGCTTAAAGACTTTGAGCTCTTTTTGGATTTTCATCTTCATTGTCATCATGTGTTCAAGGAGCTATGCAAGTCAAAGAATGACACTAGCAGTAAAAGCAAAGAAGGGTTTTTTTATTGTACGCAATCATCTCACAGTGTAACAGATCAATATTTTATTGCAACTTGTGTATAATGAAAAAGGGATTTAGAAGTATGCACTCATTTATTTAGTTAATGCTCAGATTTATTTGGCTAATGAGAATTATGGGTAAGCAGTCTTAAAAATACTGTAGTGCAACAGATTTCCTCTGGCAGTACATAAATAAGAAATTGCTATGAATTTGCAGTGAATGAATTGTCAAGACTACATCAGATAAAGACAACAGTGAATTTCAGGTATATCATATTCTGAGAAGTATTTGTAAGCTGCAGTTGATGTGTAAGCTTACGTGGTCATGCCTGTATTCAGGAAATGAGTACAGAGTAGGAAATACTATTGTGTTTTCCTGTAACCTCACTGAGACTGACAGGAAAACTACCCATCCCTCAGTGGTTCCCAAAACCATGAGTATTATGATCCAGAACACAAGACTCTGAATGCAAATCTCTTATCTTTGGTGTTTTCATCAGACCTATTTTTTTGAGGGGGGCTGGACATTGCCTGCTTATGCTGTATACTGCAGGCAAAAGAACAGCAGAATGCCAGCACAAGAAAGACAGCAGCCCTGAGAGAGCTCCGCTGTCTTAGGCAAGGTCCTAAGAAAGAGGAAAATTACTCTGAAAGTGTAAAGTTATTTGAAACTGTAGCTAAAGGAGCTACTTTCTCAGTGGAAAACACCAGCAACATACTGAGATCAAAAGACAACTATATTGTTACGTACTTTTCTGCATCTTTTTTCTTTTCTTTTATTTTCTTTTTTTCCCCCCCCCCCAGACATTAATATCTGGAGCAGTTGTTGAACAACTTGACTTCCTAAGAATCACTGAAACAGAAGAGTAAGTCTGTGTGTAAATAATAATGATTGTTTGATAATGAAAATGTTTTCTGAACTATGAAGAAATAACACACTTACTTTTCAGGGCTCCTATATTTAAGAGTTTGGAGGAGCTGGATCTTCCAAAACATTCAAAAGTCAAGAGACAGTCTAGTACTCCAAACGCTTCTGAACTTGAGCAGCAACCAGATATAAATATTAATGACTGGAAAAAGAAGTCAACATATGAGATCCTACAGAAACTTAATGTAAGAAAACTTGATAGAGTGTAACTTCATTCTCATTTTTTAACAGCAGCCTACATCGAGTAACATTAGCATCATAGGTCAATGTAAATAACATAGCTAGTGAAATAAAACATATGATGTTCCTCTTCATACTCAGGGGAATCTTCCTATTAACAGTTATCATAACATCACAGAACTTTCTGGCCCTTCATGCACTAACTGTTGGCTTCCATCTCTCCCAGCTACCCAAATACGCTAGTAATAAATGACCATCTAGAAGGGGATCCATTTGTCATGTGTCTTATGAATAGGTATTTTATTGTTAGACTGAAATTAAACAGACTCCAACAGCTGGTGTTCACTCTGACAGACTGGTGACTTCAGCTGGCATTTATTCTGACGGACTGGTGACTTCTTAATGATACCAAGGAAAAGTTCCCATCTGGCATTTTTCCTTTATTTAGCAGAAAAGTACCAGTGTTCGATAGGTCCACACAAAGTATTCCACTTCATTTCCTATGTCATTACAAGCATTTCTGCTGTAAATGATAGGGCCAAGGAACAGAAAAATCAGGAGACATTTCCAAGGCCAAATTATTACAACTTGAACCACAGACAAGCCTCTGCAAGCAGCAGTGACAAGGATACTGCATACATGAAGTATGAAAGAGTAGTGAAGTCTCCTTTAAAAGAACATTTCTAGACATTTTTTTATTACAAAAAAAAAAAAAAAAAGGCCTTTTGGTTTCACTTGAGATTTTTAATCTTGTGGTTTTGCTCTGCTGAAAATATGAAGGCTATTTGTGGTTATGTTGTTGCTGGCCTTTTTTAGGATTGCAATTGCCTGGCAAGTCAAGCATTACTCTCGAGCATATTGCTTAAAAGGGAAGGACCGAATTTTATCACCAAGGAAGGTAAGAGCTTCTTTCATTTGACTATTCTGAGTAGTTCAGGAAGCAGCTGTAATGAACATGAATAATGGCCATGCATGCAGGCAGTGGTGTAGCTATTTTCTTTGCCATTTAAAACCATTTCTGCATTAAATGGAACACGCATATTTGTAGTGTGCTGGGGAATGAGCGGCTAAATATACAAACTCTGATTGTAGGCTGGTGCTGTATCTGGTGGTCATTTTGACCACATAAATACAAAAAATAGAGGATCTGACCTTGTATTAGCAAATGGAAACTAAAGGTAAATTAATGTCTTTAACAGTCTGAAATGTGTGAAGCTTTATACTGAATTTTTATTTTACTTCTATGTAATCAGATTTTAAGTCAATATATCTGTGAAGCTTACTCTAATTTTGTATTATAGCTTGGTATTAGAGCATAGGATTTAAATTCGTGTAAAATAATTCAGAAGAGGCTACTGAGAGTTATGGCTTTTGTGCTGGAAGTTTTGGTGTTGTTTATTTTCCAAAGACTGCTTATTAGTTGCCTTTGAATAGATGAATAATTCTCAGATAAATAGGAATGTTTAGATGAAATAATAGTCTCAGTTATTCAGCAAGCACTGTAACTTACCACCATTACAGTCCTGCTTCAAAGTTTTGGTATAAGACAGCTGTCTCCTGTGATGAAGAGTTGTCAAAAATGTAAATCAAAAGTCATGGTCGGAATCTGTGAGGCAGGTGTAGCCTCTGCAGCAGGCTTTTTTCCCCACTATTACCTGTACTGTTGTCAGTCTTTGAGAGCTTCAGTAACTTTCTTTAGTCCTTTTTAGGGTGTGTCCTTCTCTGCTCTGGAAACAATGTGAAGCAGACTTCCTAACATCTGTAACCAACCACTAGCATAACCACTTCTCTCCACTAGAACATGATGATGAATATAAAAACACTCTTGAAACATTTTATATTGAAAAAAAAGTACTTTTGTGCCTCTCTGATTGTACTCTTAACTTGCACAGACCTTCTTGTGCCACTCTATATGGCAGAGTAGATGACGATAACCTTTTTAATATGCACCTTGCATTAAACAGAGTCTGAGTCACTGACTAAATGTTCCTGTCTTGACTGCAGATTACTGAAACTGACATTAAATAATCACAGTCAATAAAACAGAAATCTAAAAATAAAAGCAGAAGAACCTTTGCTGTTCCAGCTGATGGGCAGAGGGTATGATTCTGTGAGCCAGCTTCCGCTACTGTTGGTACAGATGAACTTACTGTACACCAGTAAGTGCCTGGCATGAAAAACACTGCCATTCCACCTGAGAATTTAAAATATAGGAGCTAAATAAAGTCTAAATAATAGAATGTTTATCACCACTCTTACCTTGAATATAATGGTCCTCAGTTGACCCTTGCATAGTTGATAAGAAATGGTAGCATAGCAAGCTGATGCACTATGATCAACTATGACCTGACAAAAGAATGGTATCTCTGTTGTGATCAAATTAACTTATGTACTTCATGACTTCTCTGAATCACGGACTACCTACTTTGACTTACCAGCTGTGCTCTTCCCATTTCCTGCCCTCTTTTTTAGGTCATGTCTATACAGCACTATGCTACTTTAACACATAACATTCACAAAACATTCTTTTTCTTGTCTTGTTTTGTTTTGGCACAGAGGAAGTCAGCTTGGATAAGAGTAGTAAATCAGTAATATATTGTATTATATATCTGTCCAGTATCCTCTGTTGCACTTTGCAAGAGTGCAACAATTAGCTTCCCAGACTAGTGGCGTAATGCACCTGATTACCAAAGCATGCAGTCACTGACATATCTGTGGGCACCATAGTGTGGTTGTTAAGGGCAGAGCCCATAAAGCAGTGAAATATCCTCTATTTCAAACTCTCCCAACTTCCTGTAAAAAGAAAGCTTTATGTCCCACATGATTACCCAGGTGATCTATTATTAATACACAAAGCTGAAAACAACTCATGTTTTGGATATTAGATATTAGAAAATTTGTTACTATGCTGTCAAGCATAAGACTTCCCTGTTGCTTCCTGAACGTTTTAGCTCAACAAAGGGGCAAGACAGTGGAGAAAGTATCCACATCCCATATCCATGTACATGAGAATGTACCTTATGATGGGGATGTACCTTTATAGGCCAAATCTATATGTAGATTCATTATCCCCAATACATTGCAAGAATAGGTGATACCATAGGTGTATAGCAGGAGCAGCAAATTTAGCTGAAATCTGGTTTGGCTTCTTGAGTAACAACATACATCCAGATGACAGGGGACTTGATTGCATCTAAATTTTAGATGTTAAGCACAATAGGTAAGTGCTTCATTAAAACTGACTCAGAATTAACTGATCTCATTAAATTTACCTTATTACTGTTAAATGAAAACCTGGGCATTTTTTAAATTTTGGTTTTTTTAATGCTTTTAGGTACAGTTGCTGAGCATATTGAAAGAATCTATAGACGAGCTGGCAGCAAAAAGCTCTGGTTTGTATACATATATCATGTTCCTTCTGGTTTACACCCATTTTTTTTCCCTAATATATTTGTAAGAGAGTAAAGCTGGATGTAAAGGGGTAGGGGAAAAAAAGGACAGTTTACTTAAAAAATTGTGGCTGAAGATATGGTCTATAATGCTTTAAAAAAATTTAGTATTTCCTTACGGTTATCTCTTAAAATATAAAAGAGTAATCAGCTATAGCTTTGTTATGAGTGCTAACGCTGGTGTACAGTTCTCATTAATTTCAAATAATCGGAGAATACTACTAATATTCTTATTTCTTACAAGGCATGATAAAATATCAATAGCTTTCTGTACAAAGACAGGTGACCAAATATAAGTCAGTTGATAAACTAACACAGTTTATTGCCCCAAAGTAATTTCCCTTGTGCCTGACTTTGTCACAATTACTTTAAAAGGTGTCAGCAAGTAGGCTGGTATTTACCGATTGTTTATTAATTTCTTTGCCCTGAAGCTCAGTAGAAGTTTCATTTCTTTTTATCAAAGAAATGAGTTGAGCCTGTCTGGAATTCTGTTCTTACTCTATTCCTAACACATAAGTCTATAAAGATAAAACCTGGGGTGTTTTTTTTGTTTGTTTGTTTGTTTTTTTATATTAGTCTGTTTATACTATTAAATGGGCCTTTGCCAATGATAAGGTAGAACCAAAATACCTTGGTGCTATTTTTTTGTAAACAGTTAGAAGTATTTTCAGAAACAAAACATGTAAACTGTTTTTCATTTCTCTTCCATGATTGCTATGTGACATATATATAGGTTGGTGTTGCGCTACAGTGCTGCATTTGCACAGAAATTTTCTTCTTCTATAGTCCCACATATTACTACTTTACTGGTACATGGGAAACAGGTAAAGTGCCCAGAAATCTGAAATGGAGCTCCGTGAGGTTTTTTTGCTTATTTGCATTTTGCTAGTGTTAGCTAATGCATTTTTTCAATGCTTTGCTCTTGATCTTGAGAAGTGTGTAGCAGTTTTCACAGGAATCAACATCATCTGTTTTAATTTTTTACTAACACTATAAAATGTTAAAACTTGTTCACTATCTCTGTGGATAAATGATTGTCAGTAGCCTCAAAATGGGTCTATTGGTTTGTATTTTGTCAGGAAATTATTAATGAAAGTATTTATATCATTAAACATCAACTGGAGAGATAAAACAAAAAAAAATCCAAAAAATTTCTTAGATGTTACAGCTAGTTTTTACCCTAGCAGTTTATACAAGTTTCTTCTTTTCATGTTACCCATTTGAAGTACTACCTCAGCATGGAAAACAAAGTCTTGGTGTTACCTGTTGTACTTTTCCCTTGCAAAATCTAATTGTTCCTTTAATAGACTACAAACCAGTTAGCTTGCAAAACTTGACTGTTTTGAAGATGATGCTGAGAAAGGAACAAGCTTTTTATGGAGCTAGTAGTTTAATGAATTCTAACTAAATTCATTTTTGATCAATTAACTTATATCTACACTACAAAATTAAAATCCATAGAGTATTACATAAAATCTCATCCAAATTCTCCTTTATAAATAATGTACGTATTTACTGAGTTAATTTTGAGATCTCTGCTGTGGCAGACTTCAAACTTACATATGAATTCATTAAACTACCTTTTGATATGCAGTGGGATTGCTCTGTTTTCTGCCCTCAGGTCTGTTGTGCGCTTCGCAGCAAGTCTTTTAGGTAAACTAGTGGACAGCCTTGCACCATCTATTACTAATGTTTTAGTTCAGGGCAAGCAGGTAAGTCTTCACTCCTCAGAAATGTATTAAGAAATGGTAACAGAAAAATTAAATAAATGGGCTTTTCAATTATGAAATTATGCTGCTTTTAAAAGTAACCAATGGCTTTACTGAAGGAGAATATCCAGAAAAAAACAGAGATGTATTTAATACTTGCATATACTATGGGCCAATACATTTACTCTTATTTAATGACAGCAAGTTACTGAAAACTTCAGCACCTAGATAAGAAGGGAAGAGGCATGATTACATAACTCTGTAGTGTTTATATATATGCTCTCATTTCACAGTGGTAGATGGAGGCAAGTAATAAAGCTTCTTTTTAAGACTTAAGGAAGATGTAGTCACTCTCTCCATAACTGAGCATAAGGCAACGTATGAGTGGCAACTGAGAAAAAGTCTTGCAGGAATTTACTTTTCTGTTTCAGAGTTTAATCATCCCCGTTTCTTCCTTTCCTAAGGAGGACTTCTCCCCCACCCCCTCAGCACTATAATTTTAATTAAGTTAACGAAGAGCTTTTTCCAAATAATAGTAATCCAATATTATGCATTTTGTCTTAAAATATGTACATGCATATACTTACCTATATGTAGCGCTAAGATGACAGAGCTGTCCTTGTCTCACTCCAGACTGAGGTCTGGCACTATAGAGGAAGCTGCACCTGCGTGCAATGTAATTTGTAGCTCTTTTCAGCTTTTTAACCTAATGTGCCTTCACTGATCCCTTTTTAATAATGATCTTTACTATAGGACAAAACTTTGGTGTTGCCATATTTTACTGACAGCAGAGTAAAAAGAAATCGGAGTTTTAACAAAATCTTTAACAAAAATGCAACCGTTCCTTGTACTTAATTCAGTATACATAATTTTCTTAAAATGAGGGCTGTAACTTTTGGGATGCTATTAGAAATACAAAAACAAAACTATGCAATTAATTCTGAATTTTAAGTGAGCTCCACAGCTGAAATGTCAGACATGAAAGAGTAACTCAACCTAATGTACCATTATGGTTACACAGCCAGTTTCGAAACTAAAGCAGTGGTCCTGTATTTTTATTTGCAAAAATATATCCTGTATTTACTGTGGTCTTGAGTGAACTTTTTTGTTTTCATAGCATCCAACTAACAGTATTAACAAATGTCATTGACATAAAATGATTTGTATTTATGTATTGCAAAATTTTAAAAAAGAAAAGCAGAGTTAATTAAGTTGTATTTCTGAAATGCTTCTTCAATGCTTTTACACTTGTCTGTATCTTCTGAATTTTTTCAATATATTATAGGTGACGCTTGGAGCTTTTGGACAAGAGGAAGAAGTTATTTCTAATCCCTTATCCCCAGGAGTGATTAAGAACATCATCTATGAAAGGTGTCATTTAGAAGATGAAAGAGAAGCTGTAGTTCAGCAGGAACTTGTCATACATATTGGCTGGATCATCTCAAATTCACCTGAACTTTTCCGTGGTATGCTGAAGATACGGATCGGGTCAGTAAAGTATCTATTGTTGTTCTTATCGCTAGTATTGCAGGGGAACATAGCATACTTCAAAGGAAGTTGTTGCTAGCTTGCAAAAATAGTTTATGTATGATGATGCAGCAAAACATCTATACTTCAATTATAACTTTCTAGGAAGCCTGATTTAAATTAGCATGCCAAAACCTGGTACACAGCTAGTCTCAAATTTGCCAGTCAACAGTGTAAGATGGAGGAATCACAAACCTGAATCAAATTCAGAACAATCCAGTAAGTAAATCATGTTTTATTTAGTTCTTTGATAAGGTGACCTAAAAAGTCTGTGCTAGTGTGTTATCATATTCCTTGGTATTTGCATTTACTTTACTATCTCCAGAAAGAATTTTTTTTTTCTTATTTAGGAAAAGACATGCATTTTAATAAGCACCTCTTTGAAGAGGCCAGGTACTACTGACTAAGATTTACAGAATTAGTGAGCATGCTCTAAAATGATAACTTCAGTGTTCCATCTTTTCATAAAGAAAATATGGCACTTCAGCACTTGGAGGCAGATACCAGCAGTATTTTTTCGAGCACGCAAGATTAATGCTTCTACTTTAGCAGTACATTCCAGTCATCATAAAACCCAAAACTTTTCAAATCACCTGTACATCTAGCCTTTTACGCTTAAAAACCTTTTCTGTACCTTCTACAGATACGTGTTATTCTTCTTGCCTCACTTTCCTTAATCTCTGTAACTAATCCCTTTTGCAATTTTTTTTTAATTTCTTCCAAGGCTAATGCTACAAATTCAATTGCCTTTCTTTCAGTGTTATCACCCACTGCAGGGAGCAAAATTAACCTTGTTGCAGAAACATCATTCCAGTTTGATAATGATTTGATTTAGTATCTTGTTATTGATTTGTTTTCAGGGTTTCATGTTGAAATAGATCAAATTCATGACAGCCCTATTACTGTAAAAACCTCCAACCAAGTGACTTCTACCACACTTACCAGTGATGAGTTTGGTAGGATGTCTACTATTGACTTTGCTATGTTTTGTAGGCCACTGCAGAGAGAAAATACTAGTGAATGATTTCCACACGCACATTTAAGTCATCAGTGAAAAAAGAATCAATTCCTAAGCCAGCTTGTTTGTTCACCTTTGTAACAAGAGAAGGACACTATTCACCCACCAAAATTAATACAAGTAGTATGTTCTGGATAATGTAATGTGTCTATGTTCTCTAAGAATCACTTGTATCTTGCACCTTCAATGAATGGTCTTTTGAAACTTCAAATGTAAAGCAATGTTCTGTCAGTTAGCCTGACATCTCAGGATTCAATGTAATTACGAGGAATCCTTCGGAAAAGACTGACTTGGCTTACATAAACAAAAACATTCTGTACCTAGTAGGCTCAATAATTAAATGCCTCTGGAAAATGGCTATACTAATGACAAGGTGAGTCTCTTAAGAATACTCTATATATTCTGATAAAGAGAGTATGGCTCTTTGATGTAACCCAGACTTGATCAGGTGTTATATGGACTGCTTGAAGAAAAACTAAGTCTCTTTTCCCTTTTGAGATACTACTTAAACTGAAGCAATGTAGATGGTAAGAGACTGAGCTCAATACTCAGTTATCTTGCTTCAGATGTACCTATACATTATTTCACCTTTGATATTATATTAGAGGCTGTATCACTGTTTTTATGTAGTGTGCAGAATAAAATTCAGCATGTTCCTTCAGTAATTTGCAAAGTTCTGCCTCTCTGATACCTAAGGCTGGAAGATCTTCAATGTTGCCATATTTTGATTTAATAAAATCTTTTCAAAAGAAAAAGTGTGCTAGACTTCAAAAAGAAGTTTTAGAGACTAAAACTATATAAATAAGCCCTGAAGTCTTTTTAAGCAGCAAAATGCATATATTGTCAGAGCATCATTTTTAGTAGGAATTTTAACATCAAAAGGCAGGTATGCGATTGTCTTAATAAATGTGGGATGATAAGGAATATGTGGCCAAATATATCTTCGCTATGGAAAACATACTTCAGACCCCATTTCTTAAAATCTATTCATTATCCCTTTTGGTTTGTATCATACTGCTAACAAACACAAAATCTTCATAAATTCCACAGTACATTAAGAGGTGTAGAGTATCTGTTTGGTATTTTATGCTTGTCTTGACAGCCAAATAGGAGGATCATGTGAAATTCTTATGAGCTATTTTATTTGACTAATTTTTCATCTTTGGAAACTTTGTATTTACTTAATAAATGTATTCTTCCCTTTACTTCAGATGGATTATTCATGCCATGAAACATGAACTGAAAATCCGTGCTGGGGATATGCCAGCCAAGGACTTATACCAGATGTCCCCTAGTGAAGTGAAGCAGCTTCTGCTGGATATTCTTCAACCACAGCAGCAGGGGAGGTGAGGAGAGGTGCAGGTTTGTGGCACCTGTTTTCATTCGTAATAGGCTGTTCCAAGTAATTTTCATTTCTGAACTACTTTGTATACACTTGAAATCACCAGGCATCTGCCATCATCAATATCCTTATTTAAGGAAAGGTACTAAAAATGCACTTTTTATTTTCTCACCTGTGTCCAGGTTCTACAATTGTTTCTTTTATATTGCATCTTCCCTCTTCAGCTTTATCTTTGAAGTCTTACTGTGTAGTAGTAATTTCTATACTTAAACAGTAGTGTAAAGCATTACATTTATGTGCAGAAAGGAGACAAAAATTATTTAATACCATCTACTTAACTTGTAAGAACAGTTTTTCTGCTGTTCTGTGCCTTCTTTCTTCTAGCTTATTATGTGAATTAAAAACAGATGGTTCTCTGGAATTCTCAAGAGATAGGGGTGTTGCCTGGAACTTGTAATCTTTTCTCCAAGCTGTAACTAGCTACCAAAAAGAGCATTTCTTGTGATACAAAGTGTGTAAGACAGAAGTTAAAACTACAGTATTTCCACTTAACTATATTGATAAGAGTAAAGTCAAATGTCCTCCTGTAGGTTTTACTTCTAGTTGTTAAAAACTTTGGCACATAATTTCTGTAGTCTTTGTGGAGAGAAAAGGCCATCATCCATGCAGTCAGAGAGGAAATACACTACACATCATGCTATTTACATTCCTGCTTAATTCAAACCACATTCTGTTGGTTCCCCCCCAATCTATAATGCCTGAGAAAGAAGCTCCCTAAATCAGTGTCTGCTTGCTCTTATTTTATTTGTGTGATGTAAACCCTCTTGGTCCAATGGACTATGTACTCTATTTCCCACATATTTTCAGCATTTTGGTTGCAGTTATTAATGCTTGCTGTGTAGCTGCTGCCTCTTCCCATGCTGATGTTGACATTATTCCTGTAAAGCCTTAGCAGAACAACCTTAGGTTTCTCTTTGCAGCATTTTCAACTAAATGTTATGCTATTTAGGAAACACTAGGTCAATCACTATAAGGAATTCAAGCACCATCCTTTATTAGAGATCTTACCTGAGATGTCATAGTGCCTTCTGCTTTTGCTTCCTTTAACATATAATTGCTGTGTTAGCAAAGAGCACTCTTCTGGATGATTTTCTGAGGATGAAGATTCTTTTTTGAGAGTTATCTGAGTATAAAAAGCTGGCCAGCATATCCTTGAAAAGTTCTTAACTTCTTCCTCTATAGTATTACTAGCTGCTTACCCATTAATGACTTGTCTTTAAAAGTTCTTTTACTGCCAGGAAATATAGAACACTGTCTCCTTGCATTTTCTTTCTGTGACAGTTTTTCCTACTGTTGTGATTTTTAAAAGGGGGGTCCCTGGTGACTGAAAATAGCTTTATATGAAAGATTCTGTTTCAATTTCAAAGAACACAATTTTGGCTGTATGTATT
>JANHGN010022788.1:31960-63403 GCA_024605025.1 Megaceryle maxima | reverse complement strand
ACCCAAACCAAACAAAAACAGAAAAAACAGCAAAAAACAAACAAAAAAACCAAACAAACAAAAAACAACAACAACAACAACAAAATTCCCCCCCCCCCCCAAAAAAAACCAAACCAAACCAAAAAAAAACCACAAACCCAAACAAGCACAAGACAATTAAAAACAGGGAGTAAACTTTCTTCTCAACCCCTCTGAACTTATACTGTTGAATTTTTCATGTAAGTCCATGGTCTGGGGTTTCAGGGGGTTGGGGTTTTTGCCATGGATTTCCCAACCACAACCATCTACACCCCACTACCCTCCCTCTAAATATCTGCAAACAAAATAATTTTGTTTAGAATGTAGCTATTTCACCCTTTATGTTTCTTTGTTCCAAGTAATACCTCAGGAATACCTCACTTTCACACAAATAAACTGTCTTGCCTGCTAAGCTCTTTGCACATAACTAGCTGAGAGATTTTCACCTACTGAAATAGGAAAAGCAGAATTCGAGTGGAGTGGAAACAAAAGAAAATGGGAGTTGGAAGAAAGGAAAGCAACAAAGCAGAGCATTTTATTAGCAACTTACCTCCTTAATGAGACTCATAAAGCGGGTCCCAAAACGCCATGGCTTGTGGCGATTACACTGTAGCGAACTGACAGTCATCTGTGGGAACTGCTGGACAGCCACTGACACTACATGAACTGCATCATACATTAGTGCTGCATCCGTCTGAAATTAGAATGAAATCAGGAACATGAACACAAAAAAACCCCAAATATGTGACAGCCCTATGGTGAGAGAAGGAAACGAAAAAATTAGCTCTGCTTTTTATGTTAAAAGAAGAAAAAAAACTGCTTGCATGTGTAGCACTGTAAAACACACCCTTACTTCCAAGTCCTACATAAGATGTCCCAGGACCTTCATTATCAGCTTTTCTCTTTAATGCTGAAATAAGGGCCCAGGTACCAAATTTTCAGGATCACAGGAGAACACTGGTATCTATGATGACTCAAGTTACTTTAAAAAAGCAGTGCATTAAGGGAGCTATACACCGTATGCATGCTTGATTCAAGTCAGCTATTTCCAGCAGTGAGGAAAAAGGAAAAAAAAGAAAATATTAGCAAGGTATCCAAATCTTAACTATAAGGAAAAATGCACAGGCTAAGGAAATAATGTTTTTCTGTTTTGAAATTACAGATTAGTACAGTCCTAAAGAACTGACTTGTTAATAATTTTTTTATGGGTATCAGTTTAAATCCTTAGGACAGATCTAACCAGTATCTTCTATAAATCAAAGACACATTAGAATTACATTAAAATGCACACTCATTTTAATAGCTTTCATGTTCCATCTTAAATAAGTAGGCTGCTTAGATCTGGTATAAGCTAACTAATATTGTATTAGTAAAGGACAGAGACAGCCTCTCAGTACACACTGTCATGCTGAACAAGAAACTGACATCTCTCTCCTGTTCTATTTGATAAACAGAGGCAAGCCTTGGAACCAAACGCAAGAGAGGACCTTAGGTTCAGCTGGTGCAAATGAATGCTATACCATCTGCTCAGCATACCTTAGAGAAAAAAAGGACCTATTTCCCCTTCTCATTCACATAATTAGTGAGCTGTGAAATTAGTTCTTTAATGGATAGGAAACCTGGAGATTATTGCACTTGTCACAATAGAATACAATGCAATACAAAATGAGCTTATATAGTGCCTTTCATGCAAATGCATCCCAAGGCTCTTTACAATAAAACCTACCATAAAAATGCAAAAATGTTCTACCATTATAGCCCATAAGCTACTGTTAAAGAGGAAAATATGCGTTTACATTTAAATGGCGCTCCCAATGAGAGACTTCAAAATTCAAACAGAAATAAATCCTAATTTTAAAATAGCCAGTATAATAGCTTTCAATGATCTCAGACACCAAGTAGTTTATGCAGGAACTCCAAAATCAGTCAGAAAATATTTTTGCTGCCAAATTGTTCATTATCTTCAAGGTATTAAAGTGCTTTTAAGGCAAGCTGATATTCAACAAGAAGGCAGTGAAAAAAAAAATAACAAAAATAAACAAACACAACTTGGAATGACATGCTGAGTAAGCATCACACAAAGCTTAATATTCTAGAAGCAGCACTTGGCAGAAGTTGGAGTCTAGACAAGAGTTTTTTAAATAAACTACACAGTAAGTCCAACACATTAATCTGGCTCAGACATACAAACTTTTTTAAAAAAACAACTTTAGTTCTAAAACTGTAGTCCTTGCACCAATGAAGGAAAACTGAAATTGCTGTGAGTCTTTAGCAAAAGCAGCTCAGGAAGAAGCAACCAGAAGTTCAAAACCAGCTTTAACTACTTAATTAGATATAGATTTGGACACAGAATTGATAAGACTCATCAGTAGGAAACAAATGGACATTATACCAGATGCAGAGTAACATGGTTTTCTGTCAAATTCTATAAGCCATTGAGCTAGAAATCGGTAGGAAGACAAGTGAGTTCAGTAGAAGCATTAAAATAAGATATTGAAGTTTTAGAAGTAACTCAAATTCTGATATATTCTTCCATATGACTGATGACTACTACTTCATGGGAATTAAATCTAAATCAGAATGTACTTCTTTTAAAAGTACACAAACTAATTACTGGCTAGAAGTTCAGTGCCCTATTTGATTTTTAGATGCTACAAAAATAAATCCCTTATTTACATAGGATAAGATTACATAATCCAATTTGTATAGAAAGATTAAAATTAAATAGAGGCTTAAGTTTTTGTACTGATACAGATAGAACCATATACTCAAAAATACATTGGTTTATTATTTATGGTTTATATTGCACTCATCTCTTTCAGTACAATCATTGATTTTACCACATGAGAAATAAACAGCACAGAACTCAAGAAAAGAGATAAAGTATATACTTGAATTTTCAGGTTGTGGTCTCCTCTTGGTTGGTCATTTTACCTTTTCTCTAAGAGACAGTAGGAACTGGTAGCTTTTAACCTAGCTCTCCACCCTCATATATTAGGCGGCTTGATAAACTTCCTAAACACCCTTTGTCTATACTGCTTTCTTTTCCTGAAATCACACTTTTGGAATTATGCTTTGTGGTGGTACAGAAAGTACTGTAGGTTACAGCAAGAGACTGTGGACCAGAGAGGAAATGTCCCTAATTAAATTTTTATAGTTCTTTATTTAATCTAAACAAAAATGAGCAGTCTGGAAGGAAGAAAAGGTAAAAACTTCAGAAGCAATGATTCTTGAATTTCAGATAGAAACCTGCTGCACTATTTCCACTCACTGGACCACACATAAAACAAGAAACTAATTTTATTGAAAAATGAGATTAGTGCTGGTTTAGTTAACTTCTGTAAACCTTTTAAGAATAATGTTGCATTTCACAAATATATCTTGGTTCAGTTTTTGAACCACGGGTTGTGGGGTTCCTTTGGTTTCACAATCCTACATAGTATTCATGATGACTTTCTTGGTTACAGATAAACTTATCTAAAATACTGGTTATGATACTGTCATTTGTATTTCTACAACTACAAAAGAAAATAATTACTACAACCACAGAAGCAACAAATATTTTACATCACACTAAAATAGAATGAAATTGATTAAGGCGATTACAATGTCAGGTAACAGATATCTGTGACCACAAGTCTGTTTTTAAGTTGACCCTGTCAAGTAACAAGAGAGCTTTTAGCACTGAGAATTAACAGCTTAATCTGAGATGTGATTTCAGTCAAAATATATCTTAAATAGAAAGTTCCAATCTGTGTTTGATTTTTATCACAAACTCAGTTGGATGCTACACATTTCTTCTCAATACTGCTCTGTCATTCCTTCACCTCCTATCTTATTATGGGTGTTCTGTTTGCCTCTCCTTTTTTATATGTGTCTCTATATAATCACTTCTAAGTCTTGCTAAATTACTTGCTAAATATTGTCTAACAAACTGTATATAAGTACTTTCACTGGGAAAGGGCTCTGGTGGAGCTAGACTCTGTAAAGAAGGCAGAAAAAGAATCCCCTCTATTATTAGAGAGTCTATTATTTCTCCCAGGGCCTCCTCACAGTAAAAGGTGGTCTTTTTCTTCTCTGTCCCCAGCTGCACCCAAAGCTGTCAAAGCCCTGTGATAAACTCTAGTAGATACATGCTGTGATTTTTGTCACATGCATCCTTGTCCTGGTTGACCAGTATTGTAAGGCTGGTTTTAGTTTTGTGGGCTTGGAGCTGGGTTAGCAGGTTGGCAGGGTAGTGGTTTTTACTAGTTTCTAACCTATATAGGCAAAGTTGATGCAGAAGAAATGCGTTATAGCCTGGGTCTCAGCCAAGAAGAAACCTTCCCCACATAATGAGAATTACAATTTCTGCCAAATGAAAATTCTGCCAATTTTTCTGCCCTTATGACATATGAAATGTATATTTTTTAGAAACCTTCAACATGGCTGGTAGGTTAGTCAAGAATTAGCTGAAAATCCTGAAAGCAAATGGGCTGTTTATGCATTACAGACACAACTTAAGATCTCAGTCTGTATATTAAGATCTTTAAAAAAAAAAAAAAAAAAAAGAGAAAGGGCTCATACTCTGACATACAGATAAAATAAAAGCAGGCCTAACAGAACAGAAAAGTCATGGTCTTCATAACTATCTTTGGACTTTTAGTACACAATACTCAATTGATGCCATCTGAAACCTGACTCAATAAATGTGCTGGTTTTGGAATGCCTGTGCCTAATTAAGTGTTTTTTTTTTTTTTTTTTTTTAAAAAAAAAGGTAAATTCCACATAACATCTAATCATGACTCATGTGTGCACCTCATTCGTACAGCAATGTTTTTGTATGACATTTCCATTTATCTCAATCAAAATATATATAAAGATTCCATGTATCAATAAAGCACTCATCTCTGGTATACTCATCCAGAATTATCTCTAAATCGCAAAAATATGTACTTTCTTTTTAGAAACATGATATTTACCACACAATCAAGTTTAACATTAAGTTAACATGGAGGACTGATAGGGTAATACTATTATTTTCATGACTGTATTAGAAAGAGTACCCTTCCCAAACAGAAAAAAATGTTTCAGGTTTTCCTATAACAAATTATAGTCCTTTATAACCTACAATTGGGGAAAAAAACCCCAACCAATCAAAAAAAAAACCAAACCAAACAAACCCCAAAACAAAACAAACAGGAAAAAAAAAAAAAAAACCCCTAAAAAAACCAACCAACCAAAAAAAACCCAAAACCACAAAAAAGCCACAACCAACCAACTTATTACATACGCATGATCTGGAAGAACTTTCAATTATTCAAATACAGATTATTAAAGCCAGCTTGAGAGCAGGAAAAACAACCCTCATATTTTCAATTAAATGTTAAACTACTGTGAGTGTTGATCTCCTTAATTAAAATTTTTACTAATAACTCTGTGAAGAAATATGGTCTTCCACTTAAAAGGTGCTCTGTGAAGTAATTAAAAATACCAAAAAAAAATGTCTATATTGAGTGATGTCAAATAAAGGAACAGAAAAGTGAAGCTTAATAAATGTACTTTTTGTTCCTTATTGGTCCCAGACAAGAATGAGTTATTTGAAATTTTAGTAGTTTCTTTTCCCTGGATAAGAAGATTTTTCTATTTACAAACCTGTGACACAATATCAAGAGAGGTAATTCTGCCACTCTACTGTGCTCTGATGAGACCTCACCTGGAATACTGTGCCCAGCTCTGGAGCCCTCAGCACAGGAAGGACATGGACCTGATGAAGCAGGTCCAGAGGAGGGCCACAAGGATGATCAGGGGGCTGGAACACCTCTCCTATGAAGACAGGCAGAGGGACCTGGGATTGTTCAGCCTGGAGAAGAGAAGGCTCTGGGGTGACTTAATAGCCACCTTCCAGTACCTGAAGGGAGCTTATAAAAAGACTGGAGAGGGCCTATTTACAAAGGCCTGTAGTGAAAGGATGAGGGGAAATGGTTTTAAATTAGAAAAGAGTGGATTTATATTAAATGTAAGGAAGAAGTTCTTCACCATGAGGGTGGTAGAACACTAGAACAGGTTGCCCAGGAAGGTGGTTAAGGCCTCATCCCTGGAGACATTTAAGGTGAGGCCTGACGAGGCTCTGAGCAACATGTTCTAGTTGAAGATGTCCCTGATCTCAGCAGGGGGGTTGGACTAGATGACCTCTAGAAGTCCTTTCCAACCCAGACATTTCTATGGTTCTAAGATTCTAAGATCTCATAATTGCCCTCTTTGACAATTTTTTTCAGTGACCATGAGGAACAATTTCACAGAAGACATATCAAAGAAGAGGGACAAACAAAAGTTTGAAAAATATGTAAAAGTTTAGTTAGTTAGTAAACTATCCCCCCTACAATATATGGATTACATTTACAAGGATTAGACTGCCTAACCATTTGTGAAAATCTTTTAAGGTAAATGTAAGTTATTTTTAGAAACTACCTCCTTGCAAGTAAGATACATACTTGTTTACCAGTTATTTAATGAATAAAATTTTCCACACAAAACAAAACTGACATTAAAAAAAACAAAAAACAACCCCTCTTTAAGCATAGCATTCTGATTCTATAGTCAGTTCTGTGTCAAACTAAACTAACTAAAAATTTCAAGGGACAACACTGTACAGTTCACTTGAAATACTGCATCATATGGGCCAAGCTTTTTCTATTGATCAGTAGTGTATGCATATAGTTCTTATGCTATTTTTACCTTCACATTATCTGAATAAGTAATACTACATTAAACACCATAACTTATATTCTTCATACGCAGTTCGTTAATCTCTTCAAGGTTATCTCTCTTCCTATCTCCAGTCAGTCAAATTTTGCCCTTGTGAAATAACTTTAACTAAATTTAAAAGGACAAACTGTTCAGCAGGTTCTAGTGTCTGATGGTCTCTAATGTATTCTGAAATTTTTTGTGAATTAATTAAAATGAGGCTTAAATTCTTTTCAAGTGTAACTTCATTACCTGTATCAAAAATTAAATGAAAGGTGAATGCAAATGCTTGCAAATTTATATCTGCATTTGTTTCCTAGGTGACCAGGACAAAACTATTTAGACAAATGCATACAAGTGAAATAGCACTTTACACCCTTTTCTTTTTTTTTTTTTTTTAACAAAGTCCTTGAAAATACATGAACATGCTCGAAGCTGTTCATATGTGCATTCATGTAGCCAAGAAGGCCAATGGTATCTTGGGGTGCATTAAGAAGAGTGTGACCAGAAGGTTAAGGGAGGTTATCACCCCTCTCTACTCTGCCCTCATGAGGCCACATCTGGAGTGATGTGTCCAGTTCTGGGCTCTCCAGTTCAAGTAAGACAGGAAATTACTGGAGAGAATCCAGTGGAGGTCTACAAAGATGATGAGGGGAATGGGACATCTCTCTTATGAGGAAAGGTTGACAGACCCGAGTTTGTTTAACCTGGAGAAGACTGAGAGACAATCTTATCAATGCTTATAAATATTTAAAGGGTGGGTGTCAAAAGGATGGGGCCAGTCTCTTTTCAGTGGTGCCCAGTGATAGGTCAAGGTGCAATGGACACAAACTGGAACACAGAAAACTCTGCATGAAGATGAGAAATAATTTCTTTACTGTGAGGGTGAAAGAACTGAAAATGCTGCCCAGAGAGATTGTGGAATCTCCTTCTCTAGCTACCTTCAAATACTTTACAACCAGGACATGTTCCTGTACAACCTGCACTAGATGAACTTGTTTTAGGAGTGGGGCTAGACGAGATGATCCCCAGAAGTCTCTTCCAACAGATAGCAATCTATGATTCTGTGATATTGAGTCTAGTGCATTCTGAAACTTATTTCATCATGTAATATCAATTGCTACTAACTGAATTTCCATTAGCTACACAGCCATCTCAGACCACAGTTATCTTCTGAATTAAATGTATTTCAGACTGTCTGGGGTCATTGGTCTAACAACATGTTAACATGCTCATTTCATACTGCAAGAAGATTCTCTTGCTCAGCTTGTGTTTATGGTACCTGTCCTTGCTAGAGTTTAGGACATAATGAATTATTTCTAGTCAGCTTTATGAGGGACAGAGATGATATAGTACAATTAGGAGGGTAAGAACACTTTCTGTGTTTCTTTGATTTAATAGCCTCAGTGAGTAGTGGATACTGGAGGTGCAATGAACAGGACAGCCTAGTCAAATTGCCTCCCTCCCCAGCATAACATTTTTATTGAGAAATAACATTATTATGGTTTCATTGCAAAGTAAAGATTTACAATGGCATACCTCTTCATTTCAAAGCCCTCGAAAATGTCCCATAATCAATCTCCCTGGCCTTTGAAGCATTACTACTTCTTTGATAATTAATTACTTTTATTTCACTTATCTTTACTGTTAATTTAACACACAATATATAATTATTCATTATAAAACCCTGAATAAATGTCATGTTTCATAAAGCAGAAAAAACACCTTTTTTTTTTAATATTGAACTCCCCACCACTTGCCTTTCATTTTTTCCCATATTAATCTTATTTTCTAGATGATTTCAGTTGTGAGCACAATGAACAGAATCAGGTTTCTGTGCAATTTTAAAAATTATTATTATTTTCCTTTGAAGACTAATTTTATCATAGAATCTGACTCCCTTTCTTTTAAACAACTCAGGAAAAATAGATAGAGAACAAACGTGAGGAAAGTGAAAACACTCAGAAGTCAGGAACAGGTGAACACCTACAGTGCAAAAGAGCTCTTATTATTTACACTGTCTATTACTTTCCTTAAAAGCTGTCCTGTTAGAAAGAAAATTACAAGGTTGCCTTTAAAAATTACTGGATACAAACTATGGAAATGATGATAGTGTACATATAAAAATAAGCTAAGACATACTTATAAAACCCTGTGGTTTCTTTATTATAATTTGTTCTATTGTCTGGTCAGGCACTTTTAAGGGCCAGATCTTGAGTTATGCCAAGACAATGTGATTTTAACCCACAAAACAGAGGAAGTGGTAACATAAGAATTTTGTCTTCCCCAAATTCTCATATAGTGTGGTACCAATAGTGCTATCATTACCCTATCATATATCCTTGATAAACTACCTCTAAACTACAAGTAGTTTCAAATATACACTATAGAACAGGAGATTAATATTGAGGAAAGGAATTTTTCTTTAACTTTTGCAGGTCTAATATTAAGTAAAGAATGGTTGGATAAGAAGATGAAGAGAAAGCATCTAACTATTGATGGTTGGTATGGTGTTATTTTAATCACTCTAATCTGGAATATTTTCCCTTTTTCAGAAAGAGTACTAGGAGAATTACAAAACTATCCCTCTATCTACTGTTGTTTTATTTGTAGTAATTATAGTTTATGGCTAATGGGACAGACATATATTCCATGGCTTCCAGTCAGTGTTTGCAGTGCACTTCCTAAAATCTTATATATATATATATAATATAGAAAATCCTGTAAAAGAAATAATTTTCTATAATGAGCATGTTTAGGAACTTCTAAAAAGATCCAGTGACATACATAACAAAAAGATAAAATAGGTTGAATTTACCATAAGGATGAAATAATCAAAAGTTCAGATTGAACAGATACAAGATTAAAAATGTTTAGTCACACAACAAAATATGCATCAAGACAAAAGAATCCTAAGGAATAGTCCAAAGGAAATATTAATATCACAAGTATGTTCAATAATATGAACCACGGAGATGTATAAGAGGCACAAGAATATAGTCTCTTTCTCTGTATACATATATTGAAGAAAAATTTGAATATAAATATGAATGAATATAGATTTAAATTGACTCTTTGTCAATCCTTTACACACTATGAGAAGTAACTAACTTCTTTTAAACACATTATTTCATTGCAGTAAACTTGAAAAAGGCATACAGTATACTTGAAAAAAAAAAAGACAGAAGTATAAATCATGCCATGTCATACTTATTTTAGAATCACAAAGTGATTGTCATCATACCTGCCCTCACTCAAAAGTAAATAAGTATCATACACATACCCCCTCTCCCCATTTTTTAATTCTATATGGCTATGAATATATAGCTTGATGAAACAAATCTTTCAATGATGAGTTTTGCACTTCATTTTGTAAAACAGATTCAGGAGAAACGGTCCTTCGGGACATTCAGGAAGAATTAGACAATAAATTAGCTGTAAAAGCTAAATTGCCCCATGCCATTTCATATCAAGAAGTAGTTTTCTCTAATTAATGTGACCCAAGACATAAGGTGCATTGGAATTCCACGTCTGTGTAAAGAAAGTCTACAGCAAATGAATACAGCAAAATACAGCTGGGCAGACATACAGAGTGAAAAACCTTTCTGAGTTAGCCTTACATTAATAGAGTATGTATATCCTATCTTTTCTTAAATATTTCCAGCTGTATAGGAAAGCATAAAAGCAAATAAATGTTTATGTTATCTTACATTATTATAATGTTTATATTATCTTAACCTACCCCAGTTTAAGAATGATTTCAAGGCAACAAGGGAACAAAAAGCATTTATTATGCCCAAATATAACAAATCTAGCCAAGGTCACTAAAGCATTCTCTTGGTTATCCCATATCTCTATGGGAAACACATGCCATAGAAACACTTTACAATTTGAACACAGTCTTAGCAGCAATAACATAAGGAAAGTACTTTCAGAAGTTCCAAGTATCAAGGATATTAGTGTAGAATGAAGTAAGACACCTGTGGCCCAATTTGGACTCTGAGGATTGTCTTTAAGGAGTTTGTCATGAGAAGCTACAGGAATTAAAATATTGGAAGAAATTAACTTTAATTTTTTTTTTTTTTTTTTTTTTTTTTTGAGAGTTGAATGATATGTTAACATTACGTAAGATGTAATCAGGTGATAATAGCATACAATTTCACAGGGCTGCAACAATACTCGAAGAATAAAGCAGAATTAGGAATCCTCTAAGCAGAAGAAATATTTAAAAAAAAAAAAAAAAAGAACATAATTTCTGTAGCCTATGAAAACAAAGAACAACTGTTGAGGGGAACTGAAACCAGGGAAGAAAGGAAAACTACAGAGTGCAGAAAAACAAGCACAGATGCAAACATGACAAAACTAAAAAATCCTAATAGGAGTAATTTTATTTTACAGACAGAGGCTTAAATTGGATTAGATTTAAAAATCTTTGATAATCATTAAAAGCGCTGCTGCACATGATCACCAGTGGAAGATATTTCAGTTAGATGATGCCTGACAAATGTAGCAGCATGCACATGAATTCCAGGGACCCAACAGATTACTACTACTCACAGAAAGCTCTCCTACTCAAGGCAATTACAAATGAGTGAATAAAATTAAGAAAAAATGTCTTGCAAAACTAGTTTCTCCTCTCCTTGGGTAATAAAATCTATTGCCCCTGAAATCATTTCACTTAATTCTCACTTGCTAACACATCCCACAAAACCATTTTGCTGAGTGAGATTTAATAAATCTCTTAGCCTGGGATTAAATTTTAGTGTTTTATGAACTGTTAAATTACATTGTATGTTTATTAAAGCTGGTGTTTTCTTACTTCTTGACATATTCCAAACTTCACTCTGGGGTAAAATTAAACTAACAGCAGAGATTTATGGTTTTTTCACCCTGAAATTGTGTTCCAACTGGGAAGAAGACATGAGCATCAGCAAGCTATAAGCAATGCTCAACTTTTTTTAGAATCAAATAACTTGTTGGCATAAACTCTTTTTTTTTTTTTTTAATATGGTAGCATTTTATCTGAATAATCACCACATTAAGGCATAGCTGCTTAGATTATTTTCTAACATTTTGTTGCCTAGTCAATTTTAAAGAGTGTTTACAGAGATGTGCATGTGATCTGAAGTAGAGACAAAACAGATCCATTCTTTTCCCAATCATCAAAATATATGGTTTAACATCCAAACAGAGCAAATGACTTATTTCTTATATTATTGAAAAAGGCCTTAAAATTAACATTTTATTTCTATAAAAAGCAGAAGTGGCTAGGCTTTTTTTTTTTTAAGTACAATTTTGTCTTACATACAAAAAGAAAAATATTTTCTTTTTGTTCCTCAATCCACATATTTGTACCTCCAAACCTCAGAGAAATGTCAAAATGAAACATAAACATGAAACAATTAAAAAATTTAAGAAAATGTCACAACAAATGAATAGGAAAGGCACTTTAAAGTCCAGCAATGATTTTGCCATATTTCTTGCCATTAGATTGTAATTATATAGGAAAGAATATGCAGTTTTTTATTGACAGAATATATTTCCCAGTCTAAACATTTATAATATTCTATATTATTTATATAGAGATTATCTATTATCTATAATCTATTGTCTATATAATATCTATTATATAAATAATCTCATATAATCATGTAATTTAATAGAACAGTTATGGTGCTAAGAAACTTGAAGTACCTGAAAATGAGTTAGGCGGGCAGCCATTTATTACACCTTGATTTTAAACCTATTGGCAGAGAAATTTTCAGACAACTTGAAGTTTGGGCAGCAATTAACACAGGAGATGTGCTTTGCAAGTAGCTTTAACATAGCTTTTTCTGAAGTAAGAACAGCAGCAATATTTCTCTCATCTGCTTGACCTTTGAATCAGGATCTGAATTTTGGTTTAGCAAATAAAATGCTAAAGATTTAGAATACACCCTGAAGTGCACAGGAAATTTTTGAATTATGTTTTCTGACAAGGACACCTTGTCATTCTTGTGAAGTAAAAGCTTACATCTTAAGTATGAGGGAAAATTTCAGTTAAAAGAATAAGTAGAAAGTGTCTGAGAATATTTAGAAATGTATCTTTTGCTTCAATGTTTAAATCTGATTGGATGAGAGTCTGGTTTCAAAGCCAGTCTCTCTACGCAAGACTTCAAAATGCATACTACTTAAAATAGCAAATACCACCTGACTGCATAAGTGCTTGCACACCTGTGTTTACAATATACAGTTAGGAATAAGGTGTTATGTTGTTAGGTTTCTATATATCCTTAAAAGCAAATGTAAAATTTCCAGGTGAAAGCTACTCTGAAGTACTTTCTCAACCTTTCTTCTGAACTTTAGAGATTATGGTATGTGCTATAATATTTTTTGCAATGAAAAAGTCTTTTTTTATATCTATCTTAGGACAGATAGCAAAAAACTAATTATCAGGAAAAATAGGTCATTATTTGCTCTTTGGTAGTCTGTTTCCCTTCATCTGTTCTTCTCTTCAAAGATCAATATGATTGCGATCACTGTAACCCCATCAACCACATGCACAATAAAGCGCTGCCTGCTACTATTTTATTAGCTCAGTATTCAAGACTTATCACACCAAATGAAGAGTCCCTCTGCATGAGCAATTCATAATTACAGAAAGATCCTACTCAGCATACATACTGAACACTTTTGCACCCACATGCAGCAAGAAAATACACCTGACAATGCAAATGAGAGCCAAAAAGTTGGAATAATCCATAGATTAAATGAAAATCTGATCAAAAAATTGAGAAAAAAAATAAAGCATTCTGAAGAATAAGTCTCTACATATTCTATTTTTGTATCCATACATTGTTTGAAGATTTCAGAGATTTCACACCTTCAAACTTCTAAATAAAATGATAAAATGAAATGTTTATTGCTGACTTCAAAATGCAGACAAAACAGTTCTGAGTCTACATAATAAATAGTCTTTGCCTGTTTACACCAAACTCCATTTACATTTAGCTTTCCTCAGAAAGATCTAATGATACAGATATTAATATCCTCAGAAAAAACAAACAAAAAAAACCCACAAAAAACAACCAACCAACCAGACAAACAAAAAACCACAAACCAAACAACCATGATTACACGTGTAGCCTTGCAAAGTTCATGTTTGCTAGAGAAAATAGTTAAGCTTTATAAAACATTGCTAGGCCATAGAAGATATATATTTGTTTCAGAACAGAATTCCACTCTATGTCAGTCTTCTATAATTCCTTAAATAAGTTATGTCTTGTATTAAATAAGTAATTATTTTTGCTTTTCGATTAACACCTCTTTAAAATCAGTAATATGCAAAGGAAAAGTTATTAAAAGAGAACACTGGCCTGTGATTTAGAAAACCTATCTTTTGTTTAGATTTAGAAAGTAGCTATTTTATGGTTGCTATTTTTTCTTTTAGTTTTGAAAGCATATCCACTTTTATATTTTTCACTGTTTTTTGTCATTTTTGTATAAACTTAACTTGCATGTTATATGCAGATTACAACATAGACAGATTACAGAAAAGCAAAATGACCTTGTAACACTGAATTTTCTTTCCTTCGCCATTGTGCCTCCACCAATTACATTTCACTGCATAATTGCTTTTTGTTTCAATGAAGTTCTCCATTAATTAGGGTTTTCTTCAGAATAATATTTTTAGTATGTTATGTTGCTAGTTCTAATAATTGGATTCTCATAAATTGTTGACTGTATGTTCACTATCAAATTAGACACAGTATTAAATGCATTCAGACATACCTGCATTAGACACATTTGTTTTGATTAAAATCTGCTTAAACTAAGTTTATTTAGTGATTAAAGAACTGTGTTCTAATTTGTGGCACTACTTCTCCAGGTTATCTTCTAAAAATGCCTTCACAAAACAGCCATCTTGGACTGTCTATTCTAATATATTAACCCACAAAAATGTACCAAATTTAAGTACAGCTTCAAATCATGACATTTCTAAAAAGTCTGTATAACTTTTAATGGGAACCTCAATGACTAATGCTGAGAGGTATCTTGACAGTGAAAACTTAACTGAAATTTTAGATGCTTTGAAATCCCTAAATAACAAATCACACAGAAGGTGAAAGTATAAGGAAAATAAGGAGAGATAAACAAAGTAAGGTAAAATAAGAACTATATGGGTGCTTTTTATGTATATGAAATTCTCAGAACTTTGAAGTCACTTGTAGTGATTCAGTGCCAGAAGAAATACAGGCTTACTAATAAGAACAGCTCAACATAATTTTGCTATCATGTTAGACATAGCTGCTATTTCGGTGAATATAAGAACCAACCACAATCTTCTTAGTGATCAATTTTTTTTTTTTTTTTTAATGTGTATTTGAATCTAAGTATATCAAATAAAATTTGTAGGAAAATACAAAATCCAAGTTCATCCAGTGATCCTTTCTGCAAATTTTGTAACTCTCTAAACATAGTTCACTCTTAAAAGGATATTTATATCATAAAGCCAAGTGATAATATATAATTATCACAATTACTAAACCAAAAATAGGAATTGAAACTGAATATACTTCCATCTTTTTCAATACCCCATCAAGACTCTATCCATAACAGTCAAATTTCTGCACTACATTTAAATCTACATTTAAAAATAAAAATGTCTCCAAGCTGAGGCAGAAGGTTTAACTTCTTTCTTTTTTTGCATATCTCTGACTAATATGATCAGGATTTATTTTTTCCTGAAGTGTACAAATGCCTCTTAACTACATGTCAAAAAAACACAATTTTCATGTTATTCATCCTTTTTTTAGATATTGATCCCTTTTATTTCAGAAGTTTGTCCATATCTGAAATTGCAGACTGCATATGGAAGGAAGAAGGAAGGAGAGGAAGAAAACAGGAAATACACAAGTACATTCTGCTTTAATCTCAGTATCACAAGGATTTCTAGTTTTCTTTTTCATACTCAACAAGAAATTGCAGACTGCATATGGAAGGAAGAAGGCAGGAGAGGAAGACAACAGGAAATACACAAGTACATTCTGCTTTAATCTCAGTGTCACAAGGATTTCTAGTTTTTCTTTTTCATACTCAACAAACAGTTCTATTAATCTAACAGTCTTGCCAGATAAACTAGAAGGAAAAATAAAGTAGGTACAAGTGTGGCAAGCCTTATCAATTATTCTAGGTCTTTGGACTCTGACACTTCTGTACATTTTCTGAGAGTTCCAAGAAAGAACAGGAAGAAGATCACTCACATAACTTCTTTTGTATAAAGAGCATAAAAGTACAAGTATTCATCTGCACCAGTAAGAAAATTTCACAGAATTCTATTCCTTCTTACATCTTCAAAGGAATTATGGTGCAAAATTAGTGTAATAATTTTAAATGTACAAGTTTTCAGTTTGTTGCTATCACTCATTTCTCTGTGTTCTGATCCTGAATTTGTGTCTCAGCACTACACAAATCACTATCCTTTAGAGGCATCCTCACTTATACTAAGCCAGTTTTATATGCCCTCACTTGCTTAAATTAGCCCAAATGAAGCACTATATAAACCAGATTGTACTGGAAAAAAAAAAATGCAGTGTATGTACATTGGAATTCAAAGCAATGTCAGGTTTCTTTACAAAGCAATAGGTACGTTCCCTTATTTTTTGTTAAATCTTGGCTCTTCTCCAAAGACTGACAAATAATGTGATAAGAGAGGTTTTCTCAAGAGATGCCTTAAAAAATGGAAAGCTAAATCTAATTAGTATCAACAGATGGATTTTGGTAAGAGTTTATGAAGATGCTTTTATAATTTATGGCTTTATATATTGAGATTTTAAAGAAATTACTTTCATGAGGTATTAAGTGTAATAGGTGCTTTGGATAGTTATAGGGAAATAATTTGTTCTATCTGCTATACATATTAGTGCATACAGACATTTCTATGGGAAAATACCTACCTAACAAATGTAACACATTCTACATGTTTTTGTAATACATGTAAGACATATCTTTAAAAAAAATTAAGGAAAATGTTTTAAAAAAATCAGTGTATACCACAAAGAAAATAATGGTTATAAGGACGTAAGCTTAACTTCTCTTGTACACATGCAAGTTTTAATTTATATTACCACAGTGTATTTTTTACAGGATTCTGTAAATATACATATGAAGTCTAGTAAAGCTAAGACAGATCACGATCCTGCTTCACAAGGATTATAGAAGTGCATTGTATGAGATGCAATAAAAAAGCTTCTAACCTGTGGAGACAGTTTGCTTTCCACAAATTTCCAAGCTTCTATATTTACATAGTGAATGCTTGCTCTTTTCTAGAAAAAGGTTGAAAAAAACCCGACCAAACAAACAAAAAAACCCCAGAAACAACAAAACAATGGAAATTAGCATTTTTAACTTACCTCTCTACCCAGAACTGGCCAATCAGATGGCTGAAACTTTCTCAAAATACTTATACCAAGAGATACAACTGCTCAGAAAATGTTCATCTGTTTGATTACAGTGTGACAAAACTAAAAAAAAAATTGAAAGAAGGCTATATTTGGAAATCTCTCATTAATATAAAGCAATACACCAGTCCTGTTTTTAAAATTAAGCGGAAGTGATTATTGATCAGGTATGAATAAATTACGGTAAAAAATATTTGTAAGCCTCTCAGAAATTGAACAAACTCAGATAATTTTGTGAGGCTCCCCTACTCTGAAAGGTCTCTACAGATTTTATTTTTGATCAGCAGAAAGATTTTGAAGTGACTTTCCTAATTTTTCCCACATACCAGTGTTCCGATTCACTTCATGGAGCAGCCTCCTAGTGCATGAACCAGGCTCTAAGATAAAGCTCATTAAAACATGTGATATAGGGCTGTCCTTTATGTACTCCATCTGCTAATTATTTTTGTCCAGAGGAATAGACTAAAGACAGTTTGGAGAAAAATAACTGCAAATAGAATATCATAAAATAAGAATAGTCATGTTTTTGGCAGCCATAGCTGCTGTGTAGTGTCCATAGTGTCCACAGGTTGCCTGCACCGAGCCTCTTCACTTGTTATTGTAGATATATTGCAGCTGAATTCCAGGGATAGCATCAGAAAATCTTGTGCTGTCTTCAAGTTTATTCTATTTCACTATTATTCTGAAAATATTAACATTATATTCACTTCATCTCTAATTCTAGGGTGTAATTCCTAACCCCATTTACTCAAAGAAAGAAAAAATCTACCTCTGACCTGGAACAACCAAATAAAAAAATCTTTCTGCCTTGAAAGGATGTCAGCTACTACTTTTAAAGTATGAGGAAATGAAAAATCATAAATGAAGCCTTTTCAGCTATACAGATACAAAGAAGAAGGGAGAAGCAGCATGTATATGCCATTTATTTATGGTAGATAATAGCTTTTTATAGCGGTCAATAGAGGGTTGGGTTGAAAGCCATTTGTCAGACTGCACACTTGCACACACACTGGAGATGGGAATGGCTGCCTTTGGCTCTAACTGTTAAAAACAGTTATCAATCTTCATCTAAGTCTTCAAGGAGCTGCTCTTGGTGAGCAATCAATACTGCATTTGCCACAATAGCTCATTTAATTATTTTCATCCTAAATATCCTGTCAGCAGGGGGAAAGTCTCCCTGATTTTAATTAATTTTGAGATCATTGATTCTTTGCCTTTTCCTCTCATGTGGTTACACAGGCAGACACAAATGCACAGACACACACACTTTTAGCCTGCAGGCTGTATAAGATATATGACAAGTCCTTGGTGAAAACCCTGTATATTACTGAAGTATACCTAGATGACATGCAGCTTTACTTTTAAATCTTTAACCATCAACTGCTGCAAATGAGCCTCTGGCACCTAAACATAGTTGGGGAAAACAGTAAATTGAAAACCATGTTTACTGAATAGTTTTCAATTAAAGAGTCCTTAAATCAATAGGCAGTAGGATATCACAGCCACAAGCCTGCTAGAAGTTACCAGAGAAATACAAAGACAAAAAATGGAACTCAGAGAATCAGAAAATCATAGTGGAATCTATGAACTTATAATACATTTTAAAGGTAAATACAAATCTTTGGACATATTTAAGACCCAAAATGAAAATGTGCTAGGCTCTAGAGTGCTTTGTCACATTTCTTTGGTTAAATACTTAAAAGAAACAAACCATAATGAAATCCTTCAGTAAGGAGACTCAAAAATTTGCAAAAGACAAGATCTTAATGGAAGTACAAGAGAAAAGTTCTAGTCTAGATACCCAAAGTGAATGATGCATCTTATACATGAGAAAACTTGCTTTCCATTCTGGGAGAAAACTGTTAATTCTTTTCATCCCTACACTGTAAATTGGTGAGTTGGCTGCTCTCAGGGTCCCCAGCAAGAGCCTGGAAAACAGGAAATGGAACTCAGACACAAATCCATTTTTTCTCTTATAAGTACATCTATGCTTCTATCTAAAAAGATATAAAAATAAGGTTAAAAAAAAAGAAAAAATTGATTTGCTACTTTTTCTGTGTTTAGACAGACCTGTGTTAGGGATATTCATGAATAAGAAAAGTGATGCTTTAAGAAAGAGGAAGTTTCCATTTTCAAAAAAAAGGTAATAACTACAGATTTTGAAAGATCAAATATATTAATTTTAATTATATGTATAACCTTGTAACCTGATTTGAGCCACTTACACCTTTTCAGGAAAAGGAGAGAGAAAAAAACCAATTTGTAGTAAATAAATTGGCTAGTATGCTAATGAAGACTGATTAAAATCTACATACATCCTAGAGGGGTTTAAAAGCCTCTTCAGTAATAGCTCCACTGCTGGAGATGACATTTTATTTCTAACTAATAATAAAGCAGCTATATATGATCATTCTCATTTAACATGACATTGCATAATCATAAAGTTACTTAGTTTTATAATAAGGATGTAAATGCACAGGATGCCAGTGCATCAGAAGCAAGGCAAAGCCCCATTTCAGTTTTATGCCACTATACGAGACAGCACTTGCTGAAACAACCAGACAGAAGAGATAAAGTATTGCTGCTGAGAAATTAAAGAAACATCAATGGGATACAGATAATCTGTCATTAGACCATTTCCAGTTGCAGGACAATCTTGAGTAAAGTGGCTGTCCTAGATAGAGAAAACAGTTTTATGTTTTCTATCAACATTCTTAGTTCAGCTCCTGGACAGTATTGCAAGGTACAATTCTTCATTACAAAATGCTTTTCTCCACTATCTCTCCATAGAAATAGTAAAAACTGCCTCTAGAGTGAATCCAGTCATTACTTTATCTAACCAAATGCAACTTAAATACATTTAGTTTAAATTTCAGAAGCAAGTACAGTCAATTTTTTTTAAAAAAAGTAAATAAAATAAACATTTAACATTATTTCTGAACAAAATTATCAGGTTTGAATACTGGTAAAATATTATCTCTGAATCCTCCTTGGATAAACCATATCTGTCTACCTAGCTATATATTAAAATTCTGAGAAAGCCACCATCTCTGCCACAATCCACTAAGCCATGTACAGTATTAACACAACAGAAAGAATTTAGAAAGCAGACTTTTGCTTGAAAAATAGAAGGTGGGAAAAAATAAACCCAGGAAGCGGTTCTGTACTTCAGAGACAAATACAGATCCTCTCTCACAGACATTCCTCAGGGAAATAAACAGTAGCAGCAAGGCCAAGCCAAGAAAGCTCTCTGAGACACAAAGCAAGATTGTAAAGTACTCTACCACATGCTCATGTTCCTCTGGGAACTGTTATCTTGCTCAAACAAATCCAACTCACTAAAACTGACAGTTGTGCACTGCTCTTTTTTCTTGAAGGATTAACATTAGGCAAAAAAAATAAAGTGAAAATATCTTTCAAGAGGCAAACTGAGAGACTATCTAATAACTGCTGCTAAAGGAGGGAGTATATGCTGAGACTCCAATCTATTTTTCTTGAATATGACTAGCACAAGAGATCTGCTTAAAGACTCTTGTTTCAATCTGTTTTGCATTCTTAAGAAGAGAAAGAAAAAAACTGAATCACCAAATTACCCTTAGAGAGCAGTAAATATATGGAGAAACCTCTAAAAGGCTGAACACCTCTTAAGATACACATTTCTGAAGATTTCAGAGATATTATTTGGATGTACGTAATACACATGTGGTTTTGTGTATGAATATTTTCCAAATATACTGCCTTTTAAACCATTTGATCCTGGTGAACTGTAGCTTTAAAACCATCACACCAAAGCTGATTTGTCACCAAAATTTAAAAAAAAAAGTTTTCAAAAACATTTTCCAGTCTTCTCCTAAACTAACAGGAGAGCTATGAATTAAAAACAGGGATTCATCTGGTTCTCCTGAGCTTAGAAGACTAGACATTTAGCTTATATTGCATACTCTACTTTCTGTAAAAACTTCAAATACTTCAAACTTTAAAACCTGAGCTCTAAATGGAAACCAGACTCAGTAATTTCTGTGATACAAATTAGGCTTCATTATATAATTAGAATAAGCTCTAATCCACAAAGTTAACTCCAAGGAAACGAACTGTTTAACTGGATAATACCATACTCAGGCAGGATGGTTCACAGCTGTAATGAATCACAAATATGGATTTCTGCCTCTGCTAAGCAATTGCTCTCCAGGTAAACTGCAGCAGGTCCTCCATTTCTAAAAGAGTTGAAAATTCTTTTAGAGTGTGATTACAGGCATACAACTGAAAACCATCACACCAAATAATACCCCAAAGATACTACTCTGAATAAGCAACAGCCAAACACACTACTAGTTTTTTTAATCCTGTCCACTCTTTACTGTGAGAGGTAGGAAAGGGAACAGATGTCCCATTTGGCATTTATCTAAAGTACCTGGACAATAAATAAAACATTTTTTGTTAATTGTAATAGATCACGTAGAACAGAAACTACACTTGTGGTTGTTACTGTAATTCAAGCTGTAGAAGCTAAACAGTTTTTGCCTCAAAAAATCGTGATTTCCTATTTACTTCACTACAAATCAAACTACACAAATCAAAAAGAAGAGGCAGGACATATCTTAGGAAGAGTACAAACTAATGAGATTTACAAAACCCATTGAGACATCCTACCTTTGTTTAGAATAATTTTCATTTTTAATAGGAGTTACTCGGAAGGTAGTATTTTACAGTGTTAGTGCGTACATTGTCTGCCTTATCCTCTGTAAGCTCATTCATATTTCTCACACCCACCCAAAGTATGATAGCAAGGAGCTATTTCACATTTCCTAAATATATTTTACTCTTCCAACCTCCTGTATTATACACCAGGCAGTTCAGATTCTCCCAGTTCCATCTTGTCACTCAAAGTCCTGCATGGTACTGAGAAATATTAGCAATCTTTGGAAATGAGCACATGTATAGAGAAGACTTGTTTCTTTTGACATTCTTTCACGTGTTTACTTGAGCATAGCTCCCTAGCCCTTATTTACAAGGGACTTGCCACTAGTATCACATAGAAACCTAAATGTGACATGTAACTGTCTCAGGAAAGGGATACTGTACAGATTCACAGGCATTAGAGATCTTTGGAAAAATTAAAATGCACGAACGTAAAGTGCAAGAATAAAAACTTTTCTCAGGGGGGAAGCAGACAATCAGAGTCCATTACCTTTTCTTGCAGTGCAAATGTTCTTGTCTGTCCAAATATAAAACTCATATTTTATAAATGTTTTATATAAAGTTAATATTTTGCAATAGACAAAAGAAGGGAGGGGGACATGACTCAACAAGTCCCCCTTAGAATTGCATTTACTAACTGAATTTACTACATTTCTACATAGAAACTGAATTTACTACAAAAACAGTTAACCCCTCAGCATTAGAAAACTAAAGAGTCATATATATATCATGTAGCAAAGGAAGAAACTCTATCAATAGCACAGTTTAGAATGGGTCCCAGCTATGATAAGCAATAAGTATGATAACAATCCATATACACAAATGGACAATAAATAATCTACAGAACTCAAGAAAAAAGAAAGGACTCAAGGCTACTCTCTTTTTCCTGCTTACACTCGAAACCTTTCCTACCTTTAATGATAAAGGAAATAAGAAAAAATCTGAAGGGTTAAGCTAATCTTACTACTTTACTAGTAGCTTCTCAGGGTGAGGTCAACAGAAGTGCTCATATACCTAAACTTGTTTTAGCTCCGGGTACATATAAAGTGGCAGAATAGATGATTTTCAGATTAAGGAAAAGTGAATAAACTACACAAACATACAACACTTTGAAAACAGAAGTACATATAACATGGTTATATCTAGCTTATCAATTTCACAGCCAAATAACAGAGATATTAAGCACTGCAAAAAAGATAATAAATTAAACCATTCAAATTCTTCCAAAACAGATTACATAGGAGAAATTTTGTAAATCCAGATTACAAAGGAAAAAAGCTTGCACTTTTCTAATTAAATGCATAATCATGGATGAAGATACATGTTAGCAATGCTAAATGGCTCCTGCTTTAATGAGCCATTTGAAATGAAATGGTTGCCTGCAATTAGACATCTGCAGTCCAAGGACAGCAAGCCAACTATGTAGTCTGGCTGCCAGAATTACAGTTGCATTCCTCAGCAGGACAATGAGGAGAATGGATAATTGTAATTATAACATATACATCCCTTAGTGTTCTGTAGCTGAAAGAGTGTGAACAAGGGCTCTTAATACATTTAATTGCTGGCTACTAATAAAGGGTTGTCATAAAAAAAGAACCGTTTTTAAAGTGCATTCCAGTTCCATTAAACATCACAAACCAAGGTCACTACCTACCAGAGGACTAATCTCCAAGGAATCTGCCTCTTAGACCCTACATATATCCAGTCACACAAGTGTGGTGTTCAGGAAGTTGCAAGTTGATATGCAAGCAAGTTGAAGAGGTGAAAGACCACAGACATGTTATTCTATGGAGTCTAGTACATGCTGTATCTCTCTATTTGCATTCTCTTTGTAAAATCCCTTTGCAAGCTTTTTCCACTAAAACTTGAACAAAGATATTGAAATACTTTTTAGATGTACTACTGTCTCTTTTCTTATACATTTAACATATCTGCATATATAATTTCAAAATGTTTCCATTCTATCACAGGAATAAGAAAAAAAATAGAATTTAAACCTTATCTATTCAAACTCCATACAGATATCACAGCTACATTCTCAGACAGAGTGTTTCTCTCACCTGGTCAAATCATAAATGAAGTAAATTAGGATTTAGTTACCATTGGTTTTTACCTTTCATTTGGTAATGCTCAACTTTACAATTCACTGTGAGGATTCAAGAATACTTTATTTCTTCCATATTTACTGTATATTCTGAACATAAACTGAACATTTACTGTGATTTTACTATAAGTCCTTCTGTAACAAGCAGCCACCTCAGCTCCTTTTCTGCATGAAATCTCTCAGATTTTTTAAAATATAATTCATTAATTGTATTGACAGGATATGTGAGCTTATCATGAATAAATAAGAATTATTCCAAACTTATACACAGGTTATCATCTTCAAAATTTCTTTAACATAATTGCATTCCTCTACTTCTGTTTTCATCAGTACCTAAATAAAGTTGAATCTGAGATTTTGCACTTCTTGAATAGATTCAATTATCTAGACCTTCCACTTGTCTAATTCACTGGATCCTCTTAAATAGTTTTCTCAAGGTAAGCCAAGCAACTTGATGAATTTATAACTTTTCAAAAACTATGGGAAAATATATTTATTCTAATATTCAGCATTGGTACACTAAATATTTAGGCACCTGGACCTCCAAATGGAATCTGCATGCCTTATGCAACTCTGTATGCAATGCACAGAAACAGACATTTCAGAGCATGATTCATCTTAGCCAGCACTATAATTCAGCTAGTCAGTAGCAACTGCTCAGGACAAAAAGAAATCCTACTCTTTTTTAAGACTTAAATATGTGAGGAAGTGTGGAACCTTCATAACAGGCATCTAAAGCCTGAAATCCTCTCCTCAGAAGAATTCGGCCACTCATTTGTAAGAGGACAGATAACTCACTCCTTTTGACAATTTTGCCTCCACTTACCCAGAATAAAGAGAAAACTCTTGTTCTTTGATTGGCAGATGAGAGGCATGGTGGTGTATAACAGGGTAGGTAAAAACTTACTAGATTTCTAGATATGGATGAAAAATTTATTACACTCTAACCTTCTGAAAACATAAAATCAAAGTTTGGTTTCCAAGTGCTGCCTCAGAACAGTTGAGATACAGTTTTTCTACTCTTGTCTGAGAACAACTTTGTTAAATGTAGATGAACACGAATAAAAGCTAAAGCAACATAAGGGGGAAAAAAAACAAAACCAACCAACCAAATAAAACAAACAAAAAACCTCCAAAACAACACCTCCCCCCAAAAACAAACAAACAAACAAACAACCCACCAACATTTAATATTAGAAGAATCTGGACAAAAATATTAACATTTTCCAGGTCTTGCAATTTCACCTTTTTTCTTCCCAAGAAGGACACCTACAGCAAGTCAAAAGCTAACTGGGCTTAAAAATGGAAAATGTAAAACACCATGCTGGGCATAAAACACTAAAAATATCAAACATTTGTGTAATTACATGTTCTCCCTAAACTTGCTTTTTCAAAAATGTCAGAGTAATTTTTGTATATTGACTATTTATTTATTACCTTCAGCACTCTTTACTAATTTTCACCAGTTAAAAATCTCATGTCTTCATTTGAAGGTGCTTTGGTCATCAACATTTACTGCCTGTGATTCTCCTGCTGTCTCCACAAGCAATAATGGATGTTTACACTCTTTGCTGTCATACTTAATTCCTTATTTGTATCCTTATATGAACCACGTTTATTATCAAAAAACAGCTCCAAACAATTCATGAGGACATGATCCAGCTAGTTCCTTTTAAAGCATAAAAAATAAAGCACCACTTAACAGAAGCTTTCCCTTTTCATCAGCTTTCATTAACTGCTATATCATCACTGATGCATTGCTATGAAGCAACCTATAGTATATTTCACACAGTTGTCCCTCATTCCCTATTAAAAGCACAGAGCACCCAAGCAGAACTATATTTAATGAGGACTGGATGTCTTCTTTCGATAGTGTTTTCATAAGGGCTTATTCAAGATACAACAGTTATTTCTTGAGTCTGTCCATGGAGTAGAAAAGTGCTGTAATTAGTAAAGAAACTGTTTTCTTGTAATGGCTCAAAGTGAAATAGTTACTTCAGAACAGGACAAAGAAAAATTAAAATTCCAATATCCAATTGCCATTTTGTCTGTAAAAAAGCCTTCCATTTTCCTAACATTATTGAAAATTATTTTTCATATATCAGATGGAAAAATATTACTAAAAAAATATTTCTAGCATTCTTATAATTTTTTTTAAACTGAAGTTTTTAATAGTACAACCCCAGCAAAGACTGACATTTTCTTTTATACACATGCCAGACACAGAAGGTTTAATTCTACTCTTAACCATGCTCAAATTATTGGATTGTTAGACATAAGAATTATGTCTAACATAATTCTTACATTGCTAGACATAAGAACAGAAATATTGATATTGTCTGAATAGTACTTAGCATTTAAAATGTATTTCCGTCTGTACCAGATAGCTGTCTAAAAATGCATTGAAAAAGGTAAATCATTTAAACATACAGAACTGTGGTCCAGCAGAGGAGGTTTTAATATCCTTTGTAGAAAAAAAGGCAGACAATGTTTTAGACTAGATCCAATGATATTCCATAGAAATGCATGAAATTAAACCTTTATTCTTTTGAAAAAGATACCGACAGGCACATAGCTTCAGCTATTTAATTTTTCAGAGCTCAAATCTACGAACAAAACAGTCTACTAAAAAAACCCCCCTTAATTCTACAAATCTGTTAGAAATCCACTTTACATTTAGACATAATTATTCATAGTTCTGCATAACAGCTTTGTCCATTGTTTTAAGGAGCATTGTCTCTATAAGGGATAGCTGACTTCTATTAGTAATTTCTAATTTAATATATATAATGAACTAAACAAATGAAAATTGTACATATGAATAATACATATTCTACACTAAAATCTATCTTTACTTTCATAAAAGCACCAGCCAATCACTCTTTTCTTCTTCTTGTTTACCATCTCTCCCAGGTAAAATTATATTTGAAAAATATTTTATTTAGAGCTGCGGCAAAAATAATTTTACAAAATCTTCTGGAAACTCATAAATTAGTGGTTCAGCTTCACAACCTATAGCACAAATGAAAGACAATCACAGAGAGTTTAATAAACATGTACAAAGAAAAAATACTTTAAATTCAGGTGTTGTTGACATCATCAGACTTCAGTCTGACATCAGTGCCTGAACAACAAAGTCAATATTTGGACCTTATGCATAGCCATAAGTCACATTCTATTATGCAGTAACTGGAGCAATTACACAGAACCAATTCCATAAAACAAAAAAAAAAGAAAAAGAAAACTAGAGCATGCAGTTCTAGTTTTGTCATGTCTCAATATTTAACTATCAAACTCTGGAAATCCACCACTCTTTCAGTGTGTTTGCTCAAGTAATTTTGTCATATACAAATTCTGATTTTTAAAAGTATGTTCCTCAGAAATATAAGGTAAAATCTGAAAGTATACATACAACTTAATCTTAGAACAATGGACTCAAATTCTAATATACATATAAATTAATTCCTACAAATAAATCATCATTGGATTTCAAATTTCTGTTAAAAAACATTTTAAGTCTTAAAATGTATATGTTTCAATTTGGCATTATTTTGTCAATTTGCCAGCCTTTATTCCTCTCTTCTCCAGTTTCAGCCATTAACAGGTTCTTTAGGACAGAATAAGTCATTAGTTTAGTGATCAAAAGATTGTGAGGTTATCCATCCATATGCACTGTTCCTCTCTGAATATAACAAATCCAATCCTGCAAAGGCAGGTTTCTTTAAATCATGCCATGCCAAAAAGCAGTCCAGTCCTATTAAAAGTCAGTTTCTGAAAACTCTTGTTTCAGATATATTTTTGAGGCTGCATCTGTGGATCATGTCTGTATAACCATTTCTATACCACCATGTACTAGGTGATTCAATTTTATATTCATCAATCACATATTGAAGGGGTTTACATGTTGACAGCAAGCAAGGGTGGTGGATGGCACATTATAGCTATCAAAAAAATATTTTCATAACTATATTACTATTCATTAAATAGTAAGTCAAATAAATAAAGTAGTAATTCATTTTTGCATGTTTGCATTCGAGGGGTGGGTACTGGGTGGTATCTTCATTAACAAACAAATCCCAGATTTTTAGAGTGAGGCACGTCCCTCCTGACACTGTATGAAACACCATAAATTAAGAAATAAACAGTAACAGAAGGCATGAAGTTTGTTTCTATGTACATAAATGGTATTTAACTCTTATTTCTAAATATTTTCAAGTTGTAAATAAATGTCTCTAGTGGTTAATAGCCTGTAAGAAACTAATCATTCTTCTATATTTGTATCATAGATAAACAATTACAGCACCATTACTATCAGTTACAGCAAATTTGCCAAAGAATGAAACTGTGGTCTGTATTTATGATAGTTACACATACTATCTCTGAGTGGGTATTAGGATCATTTGCAAAACACTGAGTGAATATATAACGTAATATGAACACTAAACATCTGGTAGCAGTTAGGAAATACACAATACTACAGAGAGGATATTTTCAAGACAGGAGAGAAATACATATAGGAAAATTGAAAACATTAGCACAAATGCTTAACTGTGCCAGTGGAAACACACATATATTCTGCTAAAGCATTAGGATTAACCTCTGCTACTATCATTTTTACTGGTTTGTTTTGTTAGTTTGTTTGTTTGGGGGGGGGAGACCATTTTACAGTATAAACAAGTTACATCTAAGTAATCAATCTTCCTCTGAACTTCTATACCACTTCTCTTAACACAACGTAATAACAATGTTCAAGAAACAGACATTGGTGTAGACAGTGTTAAAGTAAGTTTCAGTGGCTTTATATATTATATTTTTATACTTAAAATACCTGGCATAACTTTTCAGAACACAAGCAAAAAAATAATAAAGAAAAACCATGGATGAACAGTGTTAGCTAGCTGTTATCTGATCAGCCATCAGAAGGGAGGTTGAAGAGAGAAAGACCAACAGCAGTGGAGAGGAATGCGTTTTTCCAGATGTGATACTAGGATAGAGGTTTCACAAACATATAAGTCATAGATGTAAAGAGGCAAAGAAAAGGCTGAATACCTCACTAAGGAAACAGCTGTCATCTGTTTTTTCTTTCTGAGAATTCACACAGGAGAGAAGTCTTAACTGTATTTAAAAAAAAATTCATTAACTGTTACTACCTTATACAGTTAGGGGACAAATCCATAGGAAACAAGGCTTCCATGCTGCTAGTGCTCAAGATACTACTTGCACTACTCTAACAATGGAATTAAAGTAAAATCAATCAAGCAGCCAGGTTCACACTGCTGGCAGCAAAAGCAGTACAGGCATCGTATTATTTCACTGCCAACTCATAACAGTGTAAGCAGAACAATAGAAATACAGCAATTTTCTGTGTTATTTTTGGAATTAAGAAGCACATTTATGTATTACCAGAAGTACAATAGTTCATAAAATCTAAAACTCGCTGTAGGGCAAGGAAAGTTCTGTTCATGCAAATTCAAGCTGTGAATATATGCAGTAACAAATATACACTAGTCAATGCTTTTACCACTACAGGCAATTCTCTGTCTGAACTTCCACCAAGAGTTATGTAAGCTCACTATAGTTATAAACCAGAATTTGCTTTCAGTACAATAAACATTTATAAATGTTATGCTGTGTTTTCAGTTTCAGGATGTACAAGTTTATAGGGATTCTCTTCTGCTGGTATTTTCATTACAGAAAGCATCTTATTTCCCAAGATCTTTAAAAGACTTTTGTATGCTTTTCCAAATATTTTTAATGCTGCATGCTTTTACTTTACCTAAAGTATCCCCAGCGAGAAGAAGAAAGTTCCCCATTGAGAATGCCTACAACAGAATTCTGTGACTTCTAGCTGCCCATCTATCAGCAGAGGGTGTAAAGTTAACTCTTAGACTAGTTTATTCCTTTATCTTCTCTATCTCATAAGAAATATCTGCCTCTTATTTGTAGGGAACAGGAATATGAAGAAAAGCCAAAGCAATTATTAGTAATGCAAGCCATGAAATTCAAAACCATGGTGAAATTCAGCTCTCCAAGGAGGAATAATATACATTCTCTAACAGGGTGTTTTTATCTTTAATTCCTGTACTTAAGTATATGAAGCTAGGTTCATGCAAAGCAGTACCAAGTGAACACTTAGAAGTCAAATTTACCAGTATTCTAAACATTTTCTGAAACAATTCTGTAGAAGAGAGAACACATCATCTGTTTTAGGAGCATCATCTTATTATTAAAAAAAATCAATAAACAATCAAAATGCCTAAGAGAAACCAAATCAGTAATCTCAACAGAAGGAAGATACATTTTTCAAATGAAGTAGCTTAAATAGTAAATTCACTCTAATTACTTGGGCATTTTTCACAAGTTTCATCAAGCCATTGTCAAAAAACATCTTTCATTTCTGCATCCTGGATACACAATAAGGGGTATTTAACTGATATCCATTAGAATTCCATGAATGATTGTTGCTTTATGGTCATTTAAGTACATTTTTTTTTACTTTTTGCACATAGTTCATATTTATTAGCTAGACATATAATAACTTATCTACCAAGCAGGTAACCTCAAATTATTCCTATTTCTCTAAAGGAAAATCAGTAGCTTTCACAACAACCAAAAGCTAAGAGTGTGGTCATAAAGCCAGTAGTAATGTAATTGAAGATTTATTTCTAGTAAGAACACTATTCTCTACTGAATATTACTCTTTGTGAAAACAGTTCACATCTACTCCCTTTAGTGCAAGAAGAAATCATTGAATCAACATTGCCAAAAAGCCAAATATTCCTAGCTCAGCTCAGATGATACTGCTCAAAAACCTATTCCAAGTATTCAAATTGCACTTTTTCAAGTAGCTATAGCCTAAAACTAGAATTAAATATTGACATGAGAAATATATTAGAGAGAGGGTAGGAGAAAATTAATAGAGGCATTAAAGGAGATAAATATTTTAGTGGGTTTACAAGATTGAAATAAACATCCCAAATGAAGTACTGAAGATCTCCAAGGTCCCTTCCAACCCCTGACACCCTGTGATACCTGTGATGAAAACAAATTTTATGCTGATTATGTTTTCTCTTATACTATAATATAGTCTTATGATCTGCAGTAATTTTTCTCTAGTGAGAAATTCACAGTCAAAAAAGGAGCTGTACATCTGCTACTTTTTGTTCTCATTGGTCCAGTTTAGAGTTCTGCAGGCACTAGAAAGAACCCAGGTACACCCAGGTACCAGAATTAAAACTGTATGGACCACAAATGGGTGTTCATCTCACAATCTCAGTTCCTGATTAGACTTTAGAATTTAGTATAGCTGTGAATGTTTAATTTGTAGAAAGGAAGTTCCTCACTTAATAATTAATCACCACCACCCCCCCCCCAAAAAAAAAAAAAATATAAATATAAATATATAGTATTAAAAGCTTTATAGCAGAAATTTTTGTTAAAACTATGGGGGAAAAACTG
>JANHGN010022788.1:2508-12893 GCA_024605025.1 Megaceryle maxima | reverse complement strand
ACAAACAAAACCAAACCAAAAAAAAAAAAAAAAAAAAAAAAAACCACAAAAAAAACCACCAAAAAAACCCAAAAAACAACACCAAAAAAACCAAACCACCCCAACAAAAAACCACAAACAAAACAAACACCCCAGACTAATTAACATTATGAAGGCATTGAAACGGGGAAAGATAGTAAGCAGGTGTTATTTATAATACTTAGAAAATATATTAAGAAACAAATTATCGAGAAATCAAATAGTAGACATTATTAGTGAATGAATCTTAAATTCATAAAACACAAAATACAGGGAAAGTTGTGATTTAGCTTGGTTTTTGTCAGGATTTGACATGATCCCAATAGAATATTCTCACCAACAAAGCAGATTAATTAGACATTTACAATGTGGTATTATGATTTGGAAAAAAAGCAGTATGTGTAATTCTGAAGGAAAATTAATATGGCCATGTGTTCAGTCTACAGAATATTAACAGAAACACCACAGTGACTCTCTGACTCATGTTTACCATAATATTTGCACTCAGTCCTCTAAATTTTAGCAACAGAAATAAAAAGTGTAAAGTTTTTTTAGCTTCACAAACATCTACAATAAAAGTAACTAAACACTGAAATTCATACCGTCATAAATCCATCCAGCAAACCTGAATCAGGCTTAGGAGGTGCTTGTAATCGCTCCATAGACCACTTTTCAATGATAGATGAAACCTGGGTATTTTCCGTGTTTAGAATTCTGAATCCAGTCATATTTACGCCACTATATCGATAGGGCTCCACATCCAGGGCAAACAGGTCCTGAAAAAAATTGCTATAATATAAACTCTTTAATACACTGCAATTCTTATTTCAATTGTTAGACCACCTCCTCAGATGATATTACTAAAATCTACAGGAGAAAAACTCTATATATGCTAGGAAGAATGCTCTGTTTATCTGGGGGACAGTGTATGTGAGAAAGAAACCCAGTGAACCTATAGTGAGAGTAATCTGATTCACAGAGGAAAACCAGTTTCACATATATTAAAAACAAAAACAAAAAACAAACCCCAATAAAAATACCCCACCACTTTTGTTAAGCCATGTTGCAGAATGATATCCACTACTGGTTAGGATTTGATATTAGTATTAATTGTTAAAAGTATTATTAACAACCATCAAACCATAAACAGAGCAAGAGTTTCACTGCACCTTCACTCTCTATGAAATCTGAACATGTCAGTCTTTGGATGAGAAACTGATGAGGAGTAGAGAAATGTACTTGGCTTTAAATTTAACCAAAACCATTTTTCACAGCTACTAATCGTAGTTCCAAACATGGACATATCTTTGACTAGAAATTTACCTTTGCAGAACAGACTTTACCAATTAATGCATTTTCAATATATATGTGTGTATCTGTGTGTGTATTTAGCACCCCAACACACACAGAAATATAGATTTATAAAAAGAAGAAAATAAAGTTTCAGATCAAGGAAGAAAAACTCAAGGTTATCTTAATCTTTTGACAGAATCCTTGGAAACAATATGGAACCCATACTTCAGGAAACTCAGGTCTAAGACCAAGTTTTAAATATTGGGGAAAAAAAATTCAGTGATGAAGAAAACATTCATGACTCACTAGGCCTAGCTGTGGGCATTATAAATGAACTTTCACTTCGTCTGTTTCCTTTTAAATAATTTTTTAAGTGACCTATCAGGGTTACACATAAGATGTTACTGTCCTATAAAATAATTTTAGTTTGAGTAATTAATTTAGAATGTAGAAATTGGCCATATAATTCATAGTTATTGAATTATTTTTTTTTTCCTGCTAGTTTAATGTAGTATAAGCATCATTGAAATGGTAGTGTTAGGGTTAATGCTGGCCTGAATGCATTTTCTTTACTGGTTAGAGCTTAAGAAGATAAAATGTAGTACTATGGAAAAAACAGAATAAAATTCATTATGCATTGGTAACGTCACTAAGCCCACAAAAATATCAACCGGTTATCATTCTCTATCCATTTTTAATTTGAGCTAGTAATTATGATACCATTTTCCATATATAATACCTAAGATATTCATGTGTCAAAATGCTTCAGAGTTATTCATTTACAAGTAACCTAACTCATGTCCTTCTAAAAAACAAAAACATTTTATTCCAAAGGAAACATTGAGCACAACTAGAACTATGCTACATCTTTCCCTTTGGAAATTCTGTATTTATTGTGAAAGAAGTCAGAACCTTAGATGTAATGATTTAATCCAAACACGTTCAGATTTACACACAATATTAGGTATATTTTATAAATACACACAGGTCAGCTAATTAATGAGCTACTGCATTAGACCCTGAATCAGTCAAGAGGAGAATACACAGGAGACTGTTGTACACACACTGTGACTGTAAAATTTATTTGACAAGACTTCCAGCATGTCATCTAACAATAATTAATATATCAAAACAACAAAATTCTGATGCAAGTTCCAAAGCTATATTGCAAAATCAAAATCTACCATCTGTTTGCATAGACTAAAGTATCCCTTGATTACTTCAAGTCAATAGAACACTTGCATCTCCTAAAATACCTAGTGTTCCAGTAAGGAAAAAGAATTACAGAAAATCCTGATTTTTAAACATATCTTTAAGAATTAAAATTAAATTAAAATGGACAGCATAGCACTTAAAAGAAGCAATTTTCACCAACAGCAAAATGAAAATTTAAAAACTAAAAAAATCCCTTGAAACATCTAGAATCCATTTTGATAGAGCAGTGAGGGAAATATTATTGCACGTAATCCTAAACCTGTAAGAGACAGAATAACTTATCTTTCTAAAATAAAAGTTTCTTGTGCAGGGTATTTTGCCTTTCCAGTTCTAATGAATTTCAGAATTTATTTTGTTTTCCATTCAACAAGCTATTTCTATAATAATTCTATGAACTTCTAGTGTGAGATTGAGGTGAACTTTGTATGCTACCACAGAAGATTATTTCTGTAAGGACTTAAACATGTACACGACTTTAAAATATATGTGTTTTTCAAGTATGGTTTTACCAAGGCAGATCTGTCTCATGCTTGAAATTACTTGTATTTTAAAAACCTTAAAGAACTACAATCTAAATAGACACATTAGAACACAATGGAGAAATGTTCAAAACTGTAGTTTCTACAGTACTGTTTTCTCAACCTCTAGCCTGTTTCTTAGTCTGTCATGAGCAGCCAAAAAGGTCTTCACATACATGCTCATGCCTGTAGAGCGGAGGTAGGTTTTCCATCCCATCTGTTCATTTTCTCTCCAAAGGCACAGAGAAGAGACCACAGGGTATGTCATGACATGTACTGCTCCTGTTTAGCTGGTCTCAAAGAAGAGCATCTTCTAGTGGCTTCAACATGGATCCACTCAGGGGAAGAATTGGATTGGTTCTCCCTCCTCTCTATCTTTTAAATCAATTTTTCAACTGAACTCTTGGTTTCCTTATCCATCTTCTCCAGGGCTGATACACAGACCTGTAGAGGACCAGAGACACTGTCTTCATACTGTCATGCTCTCCTGGACACTTCAGTCACAGCTGGTGCCTTACCATCTGTTCTCCAGGTCATTGTTGACAGTGTGTGGGAATAGGCTGATGGGGCACTCTGCACAAACTTCTGCAATATGGTTGCTGGCATGGGATTGCATCAGAGTTTACCGTTCTTCTATCACCATAAATAACCAGTCGCACAGCTAATTCTCTCAGGTACTTAATACCTTCTTCCTTGGTGGTCCATTTGCTTGGGCAGCATTCGATGTCCTCCTGTACTTGGATTTTACAGCTGACAAAAGTTGCCTCCAGAGACTCAGTGTTGCTCTTTCTTGCAAGCTCTTCCATCTCTGGCCAGGGATCCCAACTGCCTGGCTTCTCTGCCATCCAGTTCCATGGACTTGGCCCCAGTATCCCAGCATCAGAGTAGCCAGTGACTCACCTTCATGACAGCTATAGTCCTTTCTCAGATTTTCAGCTCCTTCATAGATAAGGGTTTGGTGGTAACCTCTGCATCTGATGACTCCACATCTGGTGGGTTTGCTTTAGAAGGACTTGCTCCATTATCATCTAACCACACTGGGCAATCTGGTTTTGTTAGGTGTTTCTTTCCAGTTGCAGGGGCATCAGGCTTTGCATATGGTTCCAACTCATACTCCAATTCATCTTGGGAGGACCCTCTCCCTGCTCCATTGCTGGACTTGGCTGTTTTGTTAATTTTTTTTTCCTCACAGGAGCAACTTATACAGGTGCAGATTGAGTGGGAGTGGCCATAGTAGCTGTCGATGTAGCTGTCAGCTTTGCTGCTGGAGTTGGAACAGTTTCAGTGTTTGTTGTGGGAGTCTGATCATCAGCAGCGCATGTTTTGAGAACTGGAGGAGCAGAAGCAAGGCTTGTGGGGTGAGCCTGTGGAGTATGAGAAGCTGTGGTACTTGTTTTGAAGCAGTAACAGCAGGGCTTATTGGGGGTCCTGAAGAGACTGAGTAGGTGTGGTGCTTGGGTTTGGGGCTGGCGCAACAGCAGCGTTTTTTTGGGGGGGTCTGCAGAGCATGAACAGTTGCAGCACATTTTCTGTGTATCATAGAACCTTTTGAAGTCTGGATAACTACAGAGTGTATCACAGAACCTCGCAGGGAAGTGGCACACACTACATTTTTTGGTGGCTGCCCAACCAGTATAACTTCACTGCTGAATAATCTGATGCCACACAGTGAAGATATTAGAAAATAGTGACAATAATATCATATTTTGGTAATAATCATGTCCACAATCCTCAGAATTTAATGGAGTTCTAAAATCTGGTGGAGGCAGATTAGCATACAGGGGAGCAGTATAACTTCCTGAGATAAAACCAAAAGTATTCCTAGTTATGATATCCACTATGTAATGCCCGTAGTACAAAGATGCACCCTCTGCCCAATTCAGAGCAACATAAACAATAGATAAACAGTACAGGAAAGCAGCAGCTTTTGCCCAGCGCCCAAAACTGAGAGCTTTCAGATAAACAGTGAGAATAAGCAAACAATAACATAACACATATGGCACATAAGGGAAGAGTACAGCATTTAACTTGGAAAGAAATGCTAAAAAGATATGAACTGACACTGCTTTCAGAAACAACATCATTTAAGCAGTCTGGTTTAGTTTCCAATTCTCAAAGACACTCAGGAAAAAGAAAAATTATACTCTCTCAAGCAAACAAACCAAAATTTGAACTATTCGGACAATCCATCAAAGCTCTGATTGTTGCCCCATGTTGGGCACCAATAAATCTGTCAGTTTAGGGTCAGGGTAGACCCTTAGACATATAACAGATGCTCTCTGTTAACTAACCTCCCTCCCCAAAGGGAAGAGAAAGGGAATAAGGGAGACAGACTTATCAATTAGAAAAGGGAACCAGAACAGCTTGAATGAGAATTAAAATAATAATAATAAAAACGGAATATATACAAATATATACAAACCCAATATTGAACTCAACCCCCCTGATGGTAATTACATCACCGTCACCACTGACGCTGTGAAGCAGGCACCAGGGGAGTCCCAGACTGGCCCCCACAGCTGTGTTCAGGAGCTGGATTCTGGTACCTGATTCAGGAACGCACCGATCAGGATCGAAGGCAGAATGGACAGAGTCCTCCTTGGATGCTCTGAGGAAGGAGCCAAAAGAACCCCAGCCAAGCCAAGCAAAGCTGGAAAAGTGGTCCAAGAGGGGAGAAGAGCCCAGGAGCCCCTAGAAAGAGCGAGCTATAGACCCTTCAGATCCCTCTGCTTTATACCGAATATGATGTATATGGGCTGGAATACATTGCTGGTCAGTTTAGGGTCACCTGCCCTGACCACTCCTGCCTGCAGGTGCAGCCTTTCACTTGCCTGCACCCCACAACGTGGTCCACAAGATCCAGCAGTGGCCTTGGTCTGCACAACAACCCTCGGTAGTAACTCTAAACATGGGGTGTTGTCACTGCTGGCAGCAGACACTGCCTGTGCAAACAGGCTGCTAACTTCAGACAGTGCAGAGAGTTAGAAGAAATGAGCTGAAAATTAAAATCACTGAACAGAATTAGTTCTGTTCTCACTCAAACCAGGACACAGGCCTATCAGTTTCCAGATCACACCATTGAACAATAATTAAACCAACCTGATGAGTTTCACTGAAAGTAAGAAAACTCAACAGAGAAAACATCTACTCACACCCTATTCCAGAGAGAACTTTTTCACTTTGTCAAGTAATCTAATTAATGTAAGTAACATCTTTGTTAGATGTCATCACCATGTTTTTATAAACTACTTACCAATGTGGTAAAGATGTAGTGATAGTATTCTGTCATCATTCCCATAGCTAAAGCCTTGAAAAAAATAAACAAAAGATTAATATTTCTGAGGTCACATAAAACATTTCTATCAGATTTACATTGCAAATGAAAAGCTGCAAAAGAACACTACTGGGATCAGACTGTAGAGTTGGAATTATACTAAAATTAGGTCAAGCAAGTCATTTCCTAGCAGTTAAGAGTAGATTACTGACTATTAAAGGAATTTATGAACCAGGTCTTCTGATGGAAAGAATATTATTAGACTGTTTAGTGCAGTAAATGTGAAAGACGCTTCTAGTTTTATGTACTAATGAATGCATTAAGTTGCCATACAAAATTTGAGTTGACAATATTTTCATTCATTATTGAACCCTTCCCTTAAAAAGAATAATCTAATAGGAAACTTTTTTTTTCTATTACAATAAACAATACTATGCATCTAAAAGAAGGATCCAAGCTTATATTTTACGTGTGCACATTTTTCCAGTAATGAATAAAAATATTTATGAGTCAAGTTTTGAAGCAATATACCTACTACTTCAATAAAAATGAAAAACAAATACTCATTGTATAAATCTATAAACATAGATATCTATCAAGTACCTTCATCTGTCTTCCTAACTATGTAAAACCACATAGGCTTTGATCTACTGTGCATTTTAAATTTTTTATACTTTTCTCTTAACAGCATAAGAACAAGTATTTCTAAATACAATTTTGAAGCAATAAACTATGGATATCTCATCTCTCCTCTTCATTAAGGGCATTTTCACCTGAAAGCATGTATCTTCATGTTCTGCATAAAAGTTGTCTTAGACTAGGATGATTTATTCACATTTTAATATCTCGGTGATTTTTACCTAATTTTATCACTGTAAACAGCTACATAAGGAAGCAGTGTTTTCTTCTTTTCCAGAATTTATCAATGGAATTCTTTGTCAAGCTGCTACCAGATGCAACTCCTTAAACAAGAATTATACAACTGTCACAAAAACAGAATTTTCATGCAAAAGAGTTATCAGATTTCTGAAGGCTATGGGAGACTTTTTTACATGACATTGTCTGAAAAAAATTGATTAAATGAATACTATATATGTTCTTCTCCAAAGACAAGTTAAAATGTATTCCAATTATCAGCTACAGATGAGATTTTATAATATTTTAGACAAGGCTTTGACAAAGACTGCACAAACACTTTTCCAAAGGATGCCTATACCTGTGTATTTAGAATTCCACAATAATGTTTAGAACTACAATATAGTGTGTCAATATCAATATAAATTATCTTAAACACAGGAAAACTATTATCTCATGAGAAATACTACAACTTCACTAGAAACTGTACAACTACAAACACTGTTAGCTTTAAGAAATTTTTTGTTGCTGCTCTTAAATAAAGTCAAGATATCTTCCTTTATATACATAACACATTTAGAGTATTCTATTTCTTATCTGGGTTGTAGTTAGGTCTTTCATACTCCACAGAATCTCTACACAAGAACATCTAATGCATGTTCCTGATTCTGCTATGTGCCAGATTTACCCCTTTCCCAGGTCTTCTTTCTCTCACTTTCCTTGGTTCTCAAAAGACATCCCTCCTTTTTCTTCTTAAAAACATTGTAATTTCTTTGTTCTCATTATTCCAGTGCTTCTCGAACTTTTTAAATCATGTCTACTTTCCCTGGTTGTCTGGTGATGCAGCTACCACTGAGACTTGCCTTAATGTAATTATTCTTGTCTGAATTATAGGATTCTTTTTTTTTTTTTTTCCATGATGTATTTTTGGCCAGAAAATAGTATCTGCCATTTCACTGGCCTCTGGAGGTATTATTTCTTCTAATTATTTCCTATAATACCTCTCAAGATATTATATTATTTCCAATTTGCTTTCTTGTAACACCAAATTCACTGTTCATCTTTCCAATCATTCTCCCAAGAACAAAACCCTTGTCATGTCTCCCCAAGTTCAACCCTCCATTACCAGAAAAAAAAAAAAGTTAATTAATACTTCACAAATGAATATATGAAGATTTATTAAATTATTTTTCAGCAAAAACTTGTAAACACTATATTTGGAATAATATCACTAAAAAAGAAATACAGTCTTATTATACAGGTCCTTTTTGTCAATTTTGATACCAAGAGCTGACATTCAGCTGGAGAACTACCAATTTTAGACATATTTTAAGCACTGTAATATTGGAGCTAAACAGCAAGCTAAAAGTCTACAGAAACTGTATAGAGATGTAAACATTCATGAAAGAATTGTTCCTGTATCTTCTTTCTGTAATCCTTAGCATGTGAAGAGTAGTTAAAGAAATTAGTTTATAATTTGATTTAAAGAGTCTGAACGCTCAATCTTTAGTCCTGGGACATGATTAAAGATACAATGCTTTTAATTATGTTCCCCTTTCCCTCTAGTCATGTTTTTCACAATGCTGTATGTACACTGTGAAGGAAAAAGTCTCCTTTCACCTAAAATCTACTAGGTGGAACATAAATAATGTACTTTGATGGAGTTATTGTTAGTGTTGTAGTTTTGTACTGACATTAACACATTTCGAGCTGCATTTTTAAAATGTTAAAATAATTAAATGTACATATAATGCTTTGGGCTAAACAATTAGACTAACTAGGCTGGCTTACGCTTAGCAAAGAGCAAAAACCACCAGCAGAGGTTTAAAATTAGTAGGGCTTAATAAAAACATTTTAATCAATGAACAGTAAAGCAAAGAAATTATAGTATACATGTATGTTTATTAGCAATTTTAATTGTACACGCAACAATGCCCAAGAGTCTTTAATGACAGACATATATTCAGACCTTAAATGCCTTTTGTTTTCAAAACCATACAGTCCACTAAAAATATAATGTAAACATGAATTCAAGTCACTAAAAACTGTGTATTAGAAATGTAGAATTTGGTTTGCTTTAAGTATTCTTCCTATCCTCTTTATTGCAAGTCATGGTTCAATTAAGATACTATGGGAAAATGGCCCTTGAGCATAAGGAATTCCTAGTCTTTGGAACTAACTCATTAAACTAAAGAAGACACACAAAGGCTTGTCTTCTATGCATATTTCACAGTTACAGTAAGCATTTTTATGAGCCACATCCTCTGTATACCACTATATTGCCACCTTCTCTTAGAAGACATCACTGGAATTTGCTTCTGCAAAATAAATCCAGTTAAGAATTTTGGATTCTTCTCTATCTCACCTACTCATCTTACTTGTACATAAACAAAGCAAACAGTTTAAAAGTACCCACTCAAATGTATTCAGGTGTTTTGCATTCTTATTAGTAGAGTGAAGAGAATATACACTAAAAAATATCTATTAGCTCTGTCCTCTCAATTAATATCCTCTCATGAAGAACCCTTAATGTGATATGTTGGTAGCATACTATTCAAGTATCACTATCAGATTAAGAATACGTGATTTGGATATTTCAATTTAAAATGATAAAAAAATCTTTGTTATAGAAAATAACACTAAGCAAGCATTTTAAACCCTGGTTAAAACTTTCAACCTCCAAAGTTCAAATTACAAAATTCTTCATAGTTGAAAGACTGATATACCTTTTCCCCTGTACATGAACCAATTAATATGTACCTTTAAAAAAAGCAAAAAAAACCAAAAAAACCCCATAATGAAAGCAGCTACTGTTAAACTCACCAATAAAATTATCTCTGAAATCCTTGGCTGATTTTCAGTTAGGCCTCAGTAAAACTGACATACAATTCCCCTGCTTGATAAATGCCATTAAGTCTGGATATTACTTTTATTTATTAGGGATGAAGAAAGATTAGGCCATCTAAAGCAAAATAAGGATTACCTGTTTCAAGATACCTGCTGCCATTTCATGGCTGCAGTCAAAGATTACATGGAATTCTTTGCCTCTTTTCATCTCCTTTAGCAATGGCTTTGCATCTTTCGTGTCAGCTGGTAACTGACGGATTTTTAGTCTCAGGTTGTATCGTGATGGAGCCTTGATGAGCTCTTGTAACCGAATAAGGCCTTCAAGAAAACAGAGGAATAAAAAAAAGAAAAAAGAAAAAAAGAAA